>JAVJIF010008662.1:0-89257 GCA_038442645.1 Agave tequilana
ACGCATGCAAAGAAGACTGGTTCCATAGTCTTGGAAACAAGCATTAGAGTCAAAGCTGACTCTAAATGATCGTGGCTCACATAGTAGAGGTCGTGGTCATGGCAGAGGTAGGGGACGTGGTCCCAACAACGAACCACTCAAAATCAAGTGGAGTTCTAAAGCTTCAGAGGTCGAGGACGAAGCAATCGGGGAAGATACATCCGGACGTGGAAACAACAAGAACGTACAATGCTACAACTGTCAAAAATTTGGACACTATGCCTCGGATTGCTGGCACAGAACTGAAGATCTTACCAATCTTGCTGAAATAACAAATGACGTGGGTAATAACTCTACTCTTCTTCTTGCTCATGATGATTCAAGTGTTCAGAATGATGTTTGGTACCTTGACTCGGGTGCTAGCAACCACATGTACGGGAAGAAAGAACTATTCATGGAACTCGCAGAAGGAGTTTATGGAAGTGTGAGCTTGGGAGATTCTTCAAAACTCTCCGTTGAAGGCAGAGGGAAGATCAAAATCTATCAAAAGGATGGTAAGCCTGAGTATATTTCGATGTTTATTATATTCCTAACATGAAAAGTAATATTCTCAGTATCGGTCAATTACTCGAAAAAGGATATAGTATATATGGAGAACAACCATCTTTGGTTGAAAAATGCAAAAGGAGGTCTTATAAGCGTGTATTAAGATGACAAGGAACCGCATGTTTCCCTTGCATCTAAACACAAAAGTTGAGAAGTGTTTCATGGACTCATGAAGAATGAGTCATGGAGGTGGCATCTTCGCTACGGTCATCTAAATTTCAGCGGCCTGAAGCTACTATCTACAGCCGGCATGGTACGAGATTTACCAACAATCGATCCACCAAGTCATACTTGTGAAGTTTGCATAATTGGCAAGCAAACACGACTTCTTTTCCCAATGGAAAGTCGTGGATAGCGGAGGCACCATTACAACTTGTTCATACTAACATCTGCGGACCACTGGATCCCGTCTCTTTAGGAGGTAATAGATATTTTATTACATTCATTGATGATTTCAGTAGAAAGTTATGGGTGTACATTCTTAAAGAAAAATCTGCTGCCTTTACTGCCTTCAAGAATTTTAAAGCTCTTGTTGAAGCAGAGAGTGGCTATAAGCTAAAAACTCTCCGATCTGATCGAGGTGGTGAGTACACCTCAAATATGTTTCAAGAATATTGCAGGGAGTAAGGCAAAGAGGCAGTTTACTACTGCCTATACACCACAGCAAAATGGCATCGCAGAAAGAAAGAACTGCACTATTCTTGACATGACAAGAACCATGCTTAAAGAAAAGGGACTGCCGAAGCAGTTTTGGGCGGAAGCTGTGGCATGTTCAACCTACTTGCTCAACCGGTGCCCGACGAAGCAAGTGAAGGGCAAGACGCCTCAAGAAGCATGGAGCGGCTATACGCCTAATGTCGCACACCTACGAATTTTGGGGTGTGTTGCATATGCTCAAGTACCTGAAGTCAAAAGGAAGAAGCTTGACAATCATGATGAAAAATGCATTTTCATCGGATATAGCGAGGAGTCGAAGGCAACAAGCTTTACAATCCACTAACTAAGAAACTAGTGGTTAGTAGAGATGTTGTCTTCAATGAAGCTGAAGCATGGAGTTGGAGTAATGAAGAGACTGTCAAAGAGCAACCCATGGTGAATGAACCTGACGAGCCCCTACAAGAGGTTCCACCACCAACTACACCACCATCTCCTCAACATGCTACACCGTCTCCTACAAGAGGTTCTTCATCTTCTGGGAAAGGTAGTAGTAGCGAATCCTCCGTGCAACGAGGTCCAATCAAAATGAGAAGCCTCAGAGAGATCTATGAGTAGATAGAAGAAGATGGAGAAACTAATCTCTTTTGTTTATATGCCGATCATGAGACTCTCACTTTCAAGAGGCTAAGGAAGAAGATTGTTGGCGATCAGCAATGAAGGAGGAGATGCATGCCATCCAGAAGAACGAAACATGGGAGTTGACAACACTTCCACAAAATCACAAGGCGATAGGTGTCAAATGGGTGTACAAGATCAAACGCACAGCAGATGGTGAGGTTGATCGGTACAAGGCGAGGCTTGTGGCGAAAGGCTACAAACAAAAATACGGCATCGACTATGAAGAAGTCTTTGCACCAGTTGCTCGATTGGGCACGGTGAGACTATTAATTTCACTTGCAGCTCATCACAGGTAGAAGATATATCATTTAGATGTCAAGTCAGCATTTCTCAATGGTATTCTTGAAGAAGAGGTGTATGTACAACAACCAGAAGGTTTTCTAATAAAAGGGTAAGAAGACAAAGTATATCACCTAAAGAAAGCCTTGTACGGCTTAAAGCAAGCACCACGGGCATGGAATGCCCGAATTGATGGTTACTTCATCAAACGGCTTCACCAAATGTCCTTATGAGCATGCCATCTACATGAAGAGGAACATCAAGACGAATTTCTAATAATTTGTCTTTATGTTGATGACTTGTTATACACAGGAAGTTGCGTCGAGATGCTTGCTGAATTCAAGGAGGCGATGTTCAATGAATTTGAGATGACGGACAATGGATTGATGTCCTATTTTCTTGGTATCGAAGTGAAGCAACAACAAGATGGGATATTTATATCTCAAAAAAAAGTACATGAAGGAGATCTTGGAGAAATTCAAGATGAGTAACTGCAACCCAGTAAATACCCCAATAGCCACAGGAATGAAGCTATCAAGAGAAGGAATTGGAGATTTGTAGACTCGATTTTTTAAAAAGTCTAGTTGGTAGCATGAGGTATTTAACGATCACAAGGCCTGATATTGTTTACGGAGTCGGACTTGTGAGTAGCTATATGGGGACACCGAAGGAGTCTCATTGGCTACCTGCAAAGAGAATTCTAAGGTATATCAAAGGCACACTCAACCTTAGTCTATTTTATACTTATGGTGAAACTGCAGAGTTAGTAGGCTATTCAGATAGCGACTGGGGAGGTGACCAAAATGAGAGGAAAAGCACCACTGGCTATGTCTTCTATCTTGGGTCAACTACATTTTCATGGACCTCAAAGAAGCAAGGAGTTGTGGTCTTATCTTCATGCAAAGCAGAGTATGTGGCAGCTTCATCTACTGTATATGAAGCTATTTGGTTGCGGAACATTTTAAAGGAATTAGATCATCCACAAGAAGAAGCGACTGTAATATTTGTGGATAACAAATCAGCCATCTAACTTGCAAAGAACCCAGTACATCATGGGAGGAGCAAACATATAGATACACGATTTCATTTCTCAGAGGCCATGTAAAGCAGAAAACTGTGGAGCTGGAGTATTGTCATACCAAGGAGCAAGTAGCAGATATTTTCACCAAGCTATTGCCTATTGAACCTTTCAGAAGGCTAAAAGAAATGCTCGGTATGAAAACATTTTGATTTGAGGGGGTATGTGGAATATCAAATAAAAATGTCTTTTTTTTTGAAAGATGAGGAGTCATCATCAATTGAGAGAAATATAGAGTCATCATCTTCAATTTAGAGAAATGATGAGTCATCATCAATTAGGAGTCATCATCAATAAAGAGTCATCACCTTTATTAGAAGGAATGAAGAGTCATCATCATCAATTTAGAGAAATGATGAGTCATCATCAATTAGGAGTCATCATCAAGTGAGTCATCATCTTCAATTAGAAGGAATGAAGAGTCATCATCATGAGTCATCATAAATTTGGAAGTTGGTATTCTTGTAAGTTTTGAAGCCTATAAAAGGCTAGTGTATCTCTTTGTTTTTCAATCAAGCAATCAAGTAAGAAAGTAAGAAACAAAAGTTGAATAAGATCCATTCTCCACTTAAAATTTTAGATTATAGTATATTAGTCTGTAGACTAGTATAAACAACCTAAACTGCTCTAGCACCACAAAACGATTAATTGACTACTCTAATTTTCACAGTACTGAATCATATGTTTTGGATCTATTGGTATTTTTGAGTCTACTTGAATAAATTCGAAACAGTAGGGATCTAATGCTAAAGTATTGCTCAATTAAGACAGAAAAAGCTATAAACTCCACGACTTTTTTTAGTGCGCGCATCTACGTATAATATGCATTTGCACACATACGATCGAGTCGAATCACAAAAGTTATAAAAAAAAAAGCACCTTTCGGCAAGACAGCATTCGTATACACTGGTTCAGTGGTAGTGTTGCTTTCATGCAAGCATCTTGATGCCTACTCATTGGTACTTCTGTAGCCTACATATAAACATAGCATAAGCTCAAGGGTCTGAGTACTGCAGAAGATTATGGGCACGATGCTTGCGTCTATGCACTCTCTTGTCAAAACCGCTGGTGATGATGGAGAATGGGTCTCTTTCGATCCCTTCACCCATATCTTCATTATTTTCTCTACGTACTAATCGAGCTTTGTTTATTTATTTATTTTTGCTTACAACGATGCTCTTGCTTCGGTCAAGCAGCCCCATCGCGGTGAAGAAGGGAGGAATTGGAGCAGGAAACGAGGCGGGGCGGGACAATAACCTTCAACTCATGCACAATGATTTAGAGAGATGGTGAAGGAGAAGCAGACCATTGGAAGTGGGAACTATGCCAGGGGGAACAACGTGACATTCAGTGGGAGCAATTACAACGTCTATATGCTCCCTCCTTGGTACCCAAATGCTCCATGTGATACAAAGGTAGACAGATAGAACCTCTGCGTGTTTCTTTTCAAAGTACTGACCAAGTCTCTGTTTATAATTCAGTTGGTATTGGTAGAAAAGAGGAGAAGAACATGGTGGCAAGGTCATGTGACTAAGAGATTCGGCGTGAATTTTTTTCCCTTTTTTGGAGTGCAATAATACCTTGCAACTTAGTCAAATTAGAGAGATTTGATCTGGGGAGGAGGAGGGCCACCATCCTTCTTGCCTCTTCCCCATCCTACTTCTCCCTCAATATCCAAGGTCAACCCTCACTCTCTCTCTCTCTCTCTCTTGCTGTTTTTCCTTTTCTTTTTTTGCTTGTTTTTCCATCCATCTTTGCTATGGAGGCCGGATATGGTCGTGACCGGCTAGATCCGGCAAAGGGAAGGCCGGATCCGGTTATTAACGGACAACTCCGTCTAGGGGAGGCCAGACCTGACTGGATCTAGCGAGAGCAGCTCGTCTATAACCTGGATTTGGCAAGCAGCGGTCGACTCCGGCCTTTGCAGGGGCGCCAGTATCGGCCTTGAGGAGGCCGAATCTGGCCTTGAGGTGGGCTGAAAGGGGCCAGAATCGGCCTTGAGGAGGTAGCGGGCGGTTGTGACCACCGAAGAGGCAGGGCGCCAGCGACGAGGACGTAGCAACATCGATTCTTTCTTTTTTTTTGTTTTCTTTTCCTGTGGGTTGCCTGGATCCATCGAGATCCGACGACTATGTGGTCCATTTCGCCCATGTACGGTAAATTCTGATGATGAGGGTCGGATCTTGTTTAGATCTGGCAGTGAGGAGGCAACACCGACCAGATTGTGGAGGACTGTCGATTTTGTCCAGAACCGGAGTCTAGGGGGCCAGTTTGATCCAGATCCGATGAGATCGTGGAGGACTGTCGACGAGGCCATATCCGAGTGAGTACGTGGTGGACTGCCGATGAGGCCAAATCCGGAGGAGGTCGACGACTAGGGGTCGGATTCATCTAGATGTGACGAGATCGTGGAGGATTGAGGCAACAACGGCCAGATCCTTTTCAGATCCGGCGTCGTAGAGGCCGGATCTATCCAGATTCGACGACTAGGGGGTCGGTTGTGTACAGACCTGGTGAGATCGTGACATGGTGGATTACCGACGTGGACAGATCCAGAGGAGGTTGATTTCCATCCATATTGCCAGCGAGGCCAGATCCGGTAAGGACGTGCGATGAGGGAGTAGCGTTTCGAATATTCAATTTGGGGGACCATTTTGAAATTTGAATTTCAAAATGGTGTTGTTTGTGATGCGACCGTTGATGGGTTGATTGAGGCAGTTGAGGTGCTTTGGGCAATTTGAATGTGAAGTTTCAAATTATTGTTATGGGAGCTGAGTTCGTTGAGGGGCAGTTGTGGTCATCATTGATTTGATCATTGATGTAGCCAGTGTTGATGTAGCCGGACTTGGGTTGGGGCGTCCAGTCTCATTGGGAACTTCTCTTGAGTCAGTATTTACTGAAGGGAAGATAGGGGGAGCGGATCCAGATACCTTGGTCCGTTGGACGGGGTGGATGGGCATCGTGTTTTGAATAAAGTCGAATTTAATTGGGATAAGGGCTCATTGAAGAAGTGATATGAGGATCCTTCTGATGATAAACTCTTTTACCTAGAAGGCCTTTTTCATGACGCACTTACCCTAAAATCACGTGGATCTATTCTGGACGAGGAGTCGAAGACAGGAGCCACCGCTTGAGGACTCAGAGGATGGATGTGGTGCTCGACGTGTCAGAGGAGGGGGACTTTAGGAGCGCTGATGACATATGAGAATATAATGAGGATAATGGTTGGAGTTGGTCAGAAACTAAGCATCGCTTACAAGGTCACGTTGCCGCCTGGATGCAACGCGGAAGCGTCTTCATGATGTCTGAAAGTACGGCGATCCATTGTTGGAGTTTTCTTTTTCCATGTGGAATAATTTTGTATTTTCACATTTTTCTTCCCTCCATTTTGGCCATTGTTTCGTTAAGTACTTATTAATGAAACACTGGGAGGCTTTCCTGACTTTAAAGTTTTTTTCTCAGAAAAAAAAGTCTCTATTTATAATTGTGTAAGTAAGAAATAACAAATCTAACTCAATATCAAGCTTCGGGATCGATCCCCTAAACTTGAACCACACCAGGCAGCAAAATGTGAGTTTTTAAAGCTTTTGACGCCCTCCTTGAACCCAAATAGGCGGGTTTTATTTCTTTCTAAAGTCAGTCCGACATCAACCTAAATATAGATATGTAATAAATATTTATCTTAATACGTTGCTACATAATTAGTTATCTAAACACATTATTATATTATCATCCGTAGTTGTCTAAACGCGTCCAATCGAGAGCCTGTTTGGTTAAGAGTGGAAGTGAGGAAGTGAAGAAGTGAGGAAGTGGTAATAGTTCCCTTTGGAACTTAGAAATTGGTTAGTAAGTTTTTCAATGTTTGGATGTTGTTGTGAAGTGTGGTTTGAAAAAATGTTTTTTTTTCGGTGTATGAATGATAATGTTGAAGTGAAAGTGAAAAAGTTGACCACAAAGTTGACCATAAAATAATATAAAATAAAAATTAATTAAGAAAAATAAAAATTAGACTGTAATTAGAATGCAAGTGAGATTTATATAAGTAAAAAATTAACTGTTTGTACTATAACCTATTACAAATGAGATTTACATGATCACAAAATTAACTGTAGCACTCTAGACGTAAGAAAATGGTTGTGTAAAGGAGAATAAAGAAAAGGAAAAGAACTTTTTCTATTTCTTTTTCTGGTGTTTGGATGAACAGCGGAAATGAGAAAAGACACTTCCCACTTCCTCACTTCCACCCAATTCCTTGAATCCAAACAGCCCCCAGTCTCGAGCTAGAACCCCACCCAAAAACCTAATGAGCAAGTTCTATCCTTTGAAAATCCCGTCTTATTTTCCTGACTCAGAGCTGATGTATTGATGTATCTCTTGCGTATAAAAAGTGCAAATAAGCTTGCAGCTTCATTTGCTATAAAAGTTGAAAAGGACAATAATATGAAAAGAAAGTCTATGTAATTTAGGATTTTTTTTTTGAAATATAGATCATGGCCTGATGCAAATAGGATAAATTATAAGTTTATATAACTAGGGTTGAAGTCACAAGTATCTGTTGGAATTGAAGAATATAAAAGCGAATCTTTAAGCTGAATTATGGCAAGATCCGTTGATCGAATCAATTGGATGATGGTTGGAGTGTATTCTTCTTCCATTGGGGATGAACGTGGTATATTCACATGTTCAATTCCGACTTCGAATGAATGAGATATTCAAGTCTAAAGATTGCCTAATTCAAAGCCAAATGGGACTAAAGGTAGCTAAAAGCATTTAGTCCCACATTGGTCATGGGATGGAAGTTGTGTGTTATAAATAGAGAAAGTTGAGAACAAAGGGCGTGCCCTTTGGGTACTTGGAGTTTTGCGCGCGAAAAGGAGGGAACTATGCCCGCACATGCAGGCATGCGGGCGCGCGCTGCCGTTGGCGGCGGCAGCGGCCGGCCGGTGCCGGGCCGGTGCCGGGCTCGGGTCTGGGTTCGGGTTCGGGTTCGGGTTCCCTACCCGGCCTGGTTCTTTTTGAATCCGGTCTCGCGGGTATGGTTCTTTTTGAATCCGGTCTCGCGGGTGGGTATGGGTTACTCCGCTACCCGAACCAGACCCGCTCTGCTCCGCTACCCAAACCGTCCGCTCGCCAACGGATCCGAACCGCCCGCCAACGGATGTCTGAAAACCGTATGGGCGGTTGGACCGAACGGTTGCGACGGTTCTGTCCGAACCGTCGCAACTGTTGAAATCTGGCGGACAAGAAAACCCCTCCCGGAGCACTATAAATAGCGCTCCGATTTTCCTTTCTCAGTGTAACCCCTTGATCCCTGATGTACGGATCACAGTATCAGTTTGCGATACGATGTACAAATTGATTTGACCTCCATGGTAGTCCGATTGAGTTGATTTCAATTTCAAATATCATTTTCTAATATTTTAGATTTTGAGGATTTTCTGAAATTTTTCTAGATTATTTTGGACAATCTCTGTAGTCGGTGTCGACCGATATCGATAAGCGGCATTCCGATTTTTAATTCACAAACGGAGTAGAATTTGAGAATCTGCTTTCACCTTATGTCTTATAGTCATATTTTCTACGTTTTGGTATTTTGGGGGACTTTTCTGAATTTATCGAAAATCGGGCCAATCTGGTGTCGCCTGGTATCGGCGATACACTTTATGATTTTTAACTTGCAAACTGAAGATGATTTCTAGAATCCGATTTCATATTCCCCTCAGCATAATTTCTCTATTTTATGTAATTTTTGGGCACCGTTCGGAGCTAGTCAATTTTGACCCTATTAAAATAATATAAACAATTCATTTTTTTTTCTTTTTCTCTTCTTCTCCACTCTTCTCCACTCTTCTCCACCGCCTCTTAACCCAACCGACTTACACAACCGCCTCTCCCTCTCTCTCCCTATAAACACACTCTCTCTCAAAAATCCCCTCTCTCTCACTCCCTCTTCCTCTCTCTATCTCTCTTCTCTCTCTCTCTCTCTTTCTTTTCTCTCTATCTCACTATCTCTCTCACTGTATTCTTTCCCTCACTCACTGTTCCAGGTCGGGCGTGGGCTTGACCTACGCCCGTGGCCCAGCCGGCGCACCGCTGGTGACCGGCACCCCCGGCCAGGCGCGGTGGCGCCTCCCCTCCGGCCGCCGCCGCCGCCCCTCTTCTTCTTTTCCTTTCTTCTTCTCCTCCTTCTGCTGCTGCTACTTTCTTCTCCTTCTTTCTTTTTCTTCCTTTCTCTCTCTCTCTCTCTCCATCTCTTTCTCTCCCCCGCTCTCTCGTTCCCTGGGAGCCACCGCCGGCAGGCAGAATCGCCGGCGGCGAGGCGGCGCCGGCGGGGCAGGCGGCGCCGGCCCCTGCCCCATCTCTCCCTCTCTGTCAAACCCTCCCTCTCTCTCTATCTCTCTCTCACTCTCTCTCCCCCGGCCTGACTTACGGCCGCGCCGCCGGCGGCCGGGACCGCCGCCGGCAGGCCCCCTTGCCGCCGGCCAGCAAGGCTGGCCGGCTTGCGCCGCGCGGCGGCGGCAGCAGCAGCAGCTGCTGCTGCTGTGGCTTCCTTTATTGGGTTTGGGTAGAACCCAAACCCAATAACCCTATTGGGTTACTTTTTAAACCCATAAACCCAATTGTCTAAACCCAATAACCCGTTACCCATTTAACTTAAGTATTGGGTATGGGTTGTGGATCTGGACCCGACCCGTTAAGAGCCCAACGTGCATCCGAAACCCAATAAAGGTAATTTTGCATAAAACCCCTGTTACTTTTTATTATTTACATTTAAGATTATTTTTATTTACGTAATTAACCCATTTTGATGATTTTTAGTGTTCGGGCGATATCTGGAGCATCCGGACTCCGATTTGGACGATTCTGGATCCGTTGCGATCGTGGGAAAGAGAGCTACCTTCCCATTGCTAGTTTGTGAGTGTTTTTCTTTTATAAATTATATTTTATCATGTTTAGTAACATTGATTGCTAGATCTTGATTATGGATAAAAGATGGTAACTATTTATTGTTAACTTGTAATTATTGGAACCTCATTGTAATAGGAAGAACATATAATTTCCTAATTTAATATAAATATAGGTGATGTAATAATAATAGCAACAAATACTGACATAGACAACTCGGACACCGTCATCATATCTGCACAGCCACTGACACTCGGGCCACTATGTCACTATATTCTTGGACACTATTATGTCACGTATTGGATCACAGTTAAATAACTATCGTCACATGTATACTGATCCACGGTATTCGATGACACTACACTGTCCCTAGATATGAATGCAGGACACCGGTATTGCATGCACTGGTATCAGCATGACACGGATACTGTAAGGTCACTGGACATGGTATTATAGTAGACACTGATCACTGGTACTACATGTACTATCACAGAGATAGGACACGGATTATGGCTACACATATATGTTCCACTGGTACGCGGATATACCAATGCATGGACTCCGCATTTCCTATTATTGTGATCATCGTTACATGGATGCCCGATACACAGTTATGTCATGTTTACATATCACTGTTACACCTGCATGCATGGTTTCTTTATTCTTGTCATATGGATCCCTGTTCCTAATACGTGTATTATTGTTCCATGTTATCCCCGTCATCTGTTATATGATTGTTTCCTGTTACTGATATTGATATTCTCGTTACTGGACTTGAGAGCTGTTGATATGCGATATGTGGAATCCCACATCTATTGTTCTCGTTTCCCTTTATATTGTTCCCATTTCCCGTTATATTGTTCTATGCTATCAACAGAGCTCAGGTCCTGTTATCATGTTACCCGTATCATGTACTGTAATTATTCTTGTTACATTGTATACTTGACATATCTGATCATAAAGCTAACTTGGATATGGGGGAGACTTGACGGTTGATTAGATCTTATCGGGTGATGTACTGGATCCATATTGTTAGTCCCACTGCAGGGGACGGTAGTGCTACCTACCAATTACTCCATGAGCTCACGTTACTTGATTCATGCTCCCCTCTTAGCGGAGGGCCCTGGTCTCAGCAGTCAGGGGTTTGTTTAAGGCCGTGATCTCGGGTATGCACGGGATACACCTAGCCGATAAGAGCTCTTCGACCATTTGGCTTCCAAGTAATATAATAAAACAGTATACATAGTAGTGACGTCGGGAACACTTGTTATTTGGTCACTCTCTCGTTTGGATAATGGTACCCGTATGCCATGTCCGGATGGGTTCGACTGGAGTGGGGCTCCAGTATGAACTACCAGTGGTATGGGACACTGGAAGAGATTGATTAAAATACCAGGTGGTACTGATTGCTACTATTGAATAAAGAACAGGACTTTCCTGATACATGTGTACTATTGTATAGTTGTACTTGTTACTGTTCCTGATCATTTATCCGCTATCATGTTACCTGTATGATTGTTACTTTACCTGGTACATGTTACGCTTTCTGTGGTGACATACTACTCATGCACATGTATACGTTGCATTGCATATATTCTATTTTGCATTGTCTGTATGCTTCCTAGGCACAACACAGTAGGATGATTATATTGCATATTTCATCTATATGTTCATTTCCATCACGTCACCACTAACATGGTCATTTCTATCACACACCACTAGAAACACTATTTATTATATCAACTGGATACGACTATAGCCATGACCTGATGATAACCGGCTAGGTAGTGATGGTATTAAAAGACTGACATGATTATATATATTTCTACTGCTTATGATATACTTATTATATGGTATCACTAGACAACATCATATATTATATATTAGTATCATGCTTGTATTACTATTTATATATTACTGTCTCCTTCATTTTACCACTCACTAGGTCGCTTTCTGACGACCCTGGGTTTGCGTGCCCAGGTTGGAGATCCGAGTTATCGTTTTGTCAGATAGGTCATTGGATTCCCATAGGAGACTCATCATCGAGCCCATTCATAGGTATCTTTGTGATTTATTTCTTTTGTCTTATGTATTCCTGTTTTCCTATCTGTTATGATCACTAACCTCTTTCTGCAGGTATTCTTGTACTTATTTAATGCTGGAACTCTTATGTAGTTGGAGGATATTTCCTGTACTGAGGCTTAACGTACGCGCGAGGGTGTTTTCACCCTGCGTATGTACGTCGCCATAACGTCTCCATATCTTTGGGATCGGGGCGTTACACTCAGACACACCAACAGCGAGATCTCTCTCTCTTTGAGTTCTGATCTGCCTGAAGTGAAATTCGGAGTTCTGAACTGGGCTTTCAGCGTGAAGTAGGAAAGCGACTTCTAAAGAAGATTCTGCGAAATTTATTCTGAAAGAGGAATCAGAAAATTCAACAGATTCTGTTATAGAATTGTTGTCTGAATCTGGTACTTCTGAAGAAAAATATTTTTCAACCTTCCTTCGTCCTCAACAGTGGGTGCTACTCCAAAGTAAAGGCAAATATTCATCCGAAATTTGTCCTTATATCGCTGCTTCAACGATCCTGTGAAGGTACTGGTTGACTACGGTTCGACCGTACGGTGATTTAGAAGTGCTATCCAAATACCGTGAAGGAGTATTGTATCTTGGGAGACCAGCGTCCATTATCCCGTTAGCACCAGTGCGGGGGACGTAATTGTCTTAAGGAGATTCGCTCTAAGCGTACCTCACTCCAAATACTGTATAAGTGGATTAAGTCCTTTATACATGGGATATACTTTATAGTATATCGAGACTGATTTAGATTCAGTCTAATTGGTGTTTAACCAAGGAAGGAAATTGAAAGGTGGTTCTTAAATTAAGGAACGTTCTATTGAACGGAAAACCTCCCACCTGATATTTGCCGACCTGGCCAATTAGATTGTTGATATCTCAGTGATCTTAATTAGTTGTCAGATTGATTCCTGTTAAGCAGAAACCAACAACTTTAAGACAATTAATATTGAAGTTTCTTACTTCTGTTCTGCTTGAACTTGCAGAAAATGTCTGAGACTAATCAAGATAGTACAAGCAAGGCACCAAACATGTAGCTCCAAGCTTTGATGCCTACTCCACTTCCTAACCCGAAGCCGGAGAAGCCAGGAAAGTTTGACGGCACAGAATTCAAGAGGTGGCAACAGAAGATGCTCTTCTACTTGACCACTCTTCATCTGGCCAAATTCCTGCAGGAAGATCCATCAGAACCCGGAACTGATCGGGACTCAGTCCTTGCAGTCGATGCTTGGACACAGGGTGACTTCCTTTGCCGAAATTATGTTTTAAATGGACTGGATGACTCTCTTTACAATGTTTACAGTCTCATCACAACGGCAAAGAAGTTATGGACCAGTCTTGACAAGAAGTACAAGACTGAGGATGCTGGTACCAAGAAGTTCGTCGTAGGACGATTTCTGGAGTACAAAATGGTGGATAGCAAGACTGTAATCAGTCAGGTACAAGAGTTCCAACTTATCTTGCACGAGATAGAAGCCGAAGGTATGATTCTTCCTGAAACTTTTCAAGTTGCAACTATCATGGAGAAACTCCCACCTGCGTGGAGAGACATCAAGAACTACCTGAAGCACAAGCGAAAGGAGCTAAAGTTGAAAGATCTCATTGTGAGGCTTCGTATCGAGGAGGACAACCGCAAGTCCGAGAAAAGGAGCAGCAAGAACTCCTACGAAGCTAAAGCCATTGTGATCGAGGACTCAAAGGGGAAAGCGTCTACTTCCAAAGGCTTAAAGCGGAAGAAGACTTTCCAGGGGTACAAAGGCAAGGCCCAAGATGGCAAAAGCATGCGATTCAAAGGAACCTGCTACATTTGCAACAAAGAAGGACATAAGGCTAATGAATGTCGCAGCCGTCTCAAAAAGAACAAGAAGAGCACCTACCCACAGGCGAACATGACCAACCATGAATCACCAAGTCTTTCAGCTGTGGTGTCAGAAGTGAATCTGACAACCAATAACAAAGATTGGTGGGTAGACGCTGGAGCTACTGGCACATCTGCTCGGAGAAATTGTTATTTCAGAATATCAAAGACTAGAGCAAGATGAGCAACTATTCATGGGTAATTCAGCTTCCTCAAAGGTTGAAGGAAAGGGCAAGGTCATCCTGAAGTGGACATCAGGAAAGAGCTTACTCTTAACGATGTGCTTCATGCTCCAGACATCCGCAAGAATTTGATCCGGATTAATACTTAGTAAGAAAGGATTTAGAATGGTTTTTAAATCAGATAATTTGTACTTACTAAGGGAGGGATGTATGTGGGAAAGGGTTATCTTGTTGATGGACTTTTTAAAGCCAATATTGCAGTGGTAGATAAAAAGTTTGTGTATTTGTACCCGAAGCTTATAAATAAAGGAAATTCTTCTGTTTATTTGCTTGAGTCTCCTATTTTATGGCATGCTAGATTAGGGCATGTAAATTACAAGTCATTAAAGAACTTGTCTAATCTGGGATATATTCCTAAACTCAACTTGGAAGAAATTCGCAAGTGTGAGATTTGTGTTGAGGCCAAGTTGACGAAATTCATTTCACTCAATTGATAAATACAGAACCTTTAGGGTTAATTCATAGCGATCTGTGTGATTTGAAGTTTATGCCAACTAGAGGCGATAAAAAGTATTTAATTACTTTTATTGATGACTGTATAAGATACTGTTATGTGTATCTTTTAAACAGTATGGATGAGGCAATAAATATGTTTATAACATATAAAGCCGAAGTTGAGAATCAACTCAACAAGAAAATCAAGATTCTAAAATTCGATAGAGGCGGAGAATATGAATCAAATGATTTTAGTGAGTTATGTGCTAGTTTTGGTATAATACATCAAACAACAGCACCATATACTCCTCAGCAAAATGGAATTGCTAAACGGAAGAACAGAACTTTGAAGGAGATGGTAAATTCCATGCTCGTAAGTTCTGGAGCTCCGCAGAACTTGTGGGGGAAGCTCTATTAACTGCAAATTATATTCTAAATAGAGTACCCCACAAGAAACTTGGTCTTATACCATTCGAGTTATGGCATGGAAGGACACATTCCTACCATTACCTCAAAATGTGGGGTGCCTTGCAAAGGTACTGGCACCATTACCTAAAAAGACTAAGTTGGGAGCAAAAACTATGGACTGCATATTCATAGGCTATGCCTTGAATAGTAGTGCCTACAGATTTCTGGTTCATAAATCAGAGATACCAGATATTCATGTAAACATGATTATCAAATCTAGAGATGCTGTGTTCTTTGAAGACATCTTTCCATACAACGGGAAGCAGATAAGACTTCTGGGAAAAGAACACACGAGATGGCGTTCAGGGACGAAAGCCCGAGGAACCAATTGTTAATGTGGAAACTGAACCAAGAAGAAGTCAGAGATCTAGAATCTCAAAATCTTTTGGTCCAGATTTCATAGCATACGCTATTGAAAGCGAGCCTCAAAAATTTAAAGAGGCTATGTCAACCCCAGAAGGACAAATGTGGAAAGAAGCTATAAATAGCGAAATAGAATCCATACTAAGTAATCATACTTGAGAACTGATAAACTTGCCTCCTGGCAGTAAACCAATTGGGTGTAAGTGAATTTTCAAATGAAAATTAAAACCCGATGGATCTATCGATAAGTACAAGGTTAGATTAGTAGCCAAGAGTTATCGACAAAAAGAAGGACTTGACTACTTCGATACTTATTCACCAGTAATAAGAATAACGTCCATTCGGATGTTGATTGCAATTGCAGTATTGCATACTTAGATATCCATCAAATGGATGTCAAGACTGCATTCTTAAATGGTGAATTAAATGAAGAGATATATATGGAGCAACCAGAAGGATTTAAAGTCAAAGGCCAAGAACACAAGGTGTGTAAATTGGTAAAATCCTTATACGGTTTAAAGCATGCTTCAAAACAATGGCATGAGAAATTTGATAGTGTCATGATCAAAGATGGATTCACTATCAATGAATGCGATAAGTGTGTATACACTAAAATAGTTGGAAATGCATGTATCATTGTTTGTCTTTATGTAGACGACATGTTGATACTTGGGACTAATATTGAAATTATTAAGTCCACTAAACGAATGTTATCCAACAGTTTTGATATGAAGGATCTGGGGGTTGCTGATGTAATTTTAGGAATTAAAATCACCAGAACACCAGATGGAATCAGTCTATCTCAATCTCACTATGTGGATAAGATGATAGAAAGATTCAAGGATCATGGGATAAAGGAGAATACAAATTCTTTTCTCCACACGTCCACCTTCATAAGAATACAGGAACTGGAATACGCCAGTTGGAGTATTCTCAGATTATCGGAAGTCTAATGTATTTGATGAATTGCACTAGACCCGATATTGCTTACGCTGTAAGCAAGTTAAGCAGATACACTAGTAATCCTAGTGATATACATTGGACCACTCTACTACGAGTGTTGGGTTACGTATCACATACCAAGGAATATGCCTTGAGATATGGACAATATCCACCTGTACTTGAAGGATACAGTGATGATTGGATTACAGATTCTGAGGAATCAAAATCAACTAGCGGATACGTATTTACTCTAGCGGGAGCAGCGGTATCTTGAAAATCTTCTAAGCAAACATGTATTGCCCGTTCCACTATGGAATCGGAATTCATAGCCTAAGATAAGGCTGGAGAAGAAGCAGAATGGTTTCGACAATTCTTAGAAGATATACCATTATTGCAAAAGCCAGTGCCCGCTATATGTATACACTGCGATAATCAAGCAGCTATATCTAGGGCACAAAATGTTATATACAACGGTAAGTCTAGACATATTCGTCGTAGACATAATACCATGAAGCAGTTACTCTCAAATAAAATTATCTCTATTGACTTTATATCGTCAAAAGATAATTTAGCGGATCCGCTTACTAAAGGTTTAAGTGGAGAGCGTATAAATTGCGCATCGAGGGGAATGGGTCTAAAAGCCTAACCTTACCGAGTCAGCTTAATGGAAACCTCACTTAGCGACTGGAGATCCCACGGACTAAGTTCAAGAGGAAAAACTAGATATGATTGACTCAACAAGCAAGCACTTGGGAGCTTGACTCCAATCCATTCGTAAGGTGCGCATAAGTGCTTTTCTACAAGTGGATTAGGATAAGCTTAACGCTTTTAATGATGCCTATATCTTGTTACTAAACAAGTGGAGTAGAGTAGACTACTCTTAATAGGTCCATCACCTATGTGAGTATAGAGTTGGGTCGGCTCTTTGGGAATTTCTATGGAGATACTTCTGAAACTAAGAATGTCCAGGGCCAAAACGGACACAACCGAGAACCAAAGTTGATTTGGAAAGTCACTGTGTGAAGCTTGTTGACTTGGCTTACACTAACGGTTAACAGTTCAAGACCTAATTCATTGATTAGCCAGTAAGTCCGATAAAGTTTTCGCTATGGAAGGTTCAAGACCTAGTTCACCTATCCTTATGCAGTTTCTTTTCTCAAGTACCTTTCATAATAGAGTCAGTCTCTTTGTGTGTCATTTCTTTGAATCTCCATTCATTGTGAGGGATTGTTGGAATTGAAGAATATAAAAGCGAATCTTTGAGCTGAATTATGGCAAGATCCGTTGATCGAATCAATTGGATGATGGTTGGAGTGTGTTCTCCTTCCATTGGGGATGAACGTGGTATATTCACATGTTCAATTCCGACTTCAAATGAATGAGATATTCAAGTCTAAAGATTGCCTAATTCAAAGCCAAATGGGACTAAAGGTAGCTAAAAACATTTAGTCCCACATTGGCCATGTGATGGAAGTTTGTGGTGTATAAATAGAGAAAGTTGAGAACAAAGGGCGTGCCTTTTGGGTACTTGGAGTTTTCGCGCGCGAAAAGGAGGGAACTATGCCCGCACATGCAGGCATGCGCGCGCGCGCCGCCGCTGGCGGGGCCGGTGCCGGGCCGGGCTCGGGCTCGGGTCCGGGTCTGGGTTCGGGTTCGGGTTCCCTACCCGGCCTGGTTCTTTTTGAATCCGGTCTCGCGGGTATGGGTGCTCCGCTACCCGACCAGAGCCAGACAAGAAAGCCCCTCCCGGAGCGCTATAAATAGCGCTCCGATTTCCCTTTCTCAGACACACCAACAGCGAGATCTCTCTCTCTCTTTGAGTTCTGATCTGCCTGAAGTGAAATTCAGAGTTCTGAACTGGGCTTTCAGCGTGAAGTAGGAAAGCGACTTCCAAAGAAGATTCTGCGAAATTTGTTCTGAAAGAGGAATCAAAAAATTCAACAGATTCTGTTATAGAATTGTTGTCTGAATCTGATACTTCTGAAGAAATATTCTTCAACCTTCCTTCGTCCTCAACAGTGGGTGCTACTCCAAAGTAAAGGCAAATATTCATCCGAAATTTGTCCTTGTACCGCTGCTTCAACGATCCTGTGAAGGTACTGGTTGACTACGATTCGACCGTCCGGTGTTTTGGAAGTGCTATCCAAATACCGTGAAGGAGTGTTGTATCTTGGGAGACCAGCGTCCATTATCCCGTTAGCACCAGTGCGGGGGACGTAATTGTCTTAAGGAGATTCGCTCTAAGCGTACCTCACTCCAAATACTGTATAAGTGGATTAAGTCCTTTATACAGGGGATATACTTTACAGTATGTCGAGACTGATTTAGATTCAGTCTAATTGGTGTTTAACCAAGGAAGGAAATTGAAAGGTGGTTCTTAAATTAAGGAACGTTCTATTGAACGGAAAACCTCCCACCTGATATTTGCCGACCTGGCCAATTAGATTGTTGATATATCAGTGATCTTGATTAGTTGTCAGATTGATTCCTGTTAAGCAGAAACCAACAGTATCAACACCAAGAGAGACCTTACGAAGAAGGAAAAGGAAAGACATTAGATTATTTTCAAAAGAAAAAGGAATGAATCTAGAAATTTGAAGCATCTAGTTCAAATAACTTACATATTTCAGATGCGGATGAGTTGTCTAATATAAGTTATCAAATAGTGGGTATCTAATACATAAAGCCACTAACATTAGTTTAGATCGTTCTTTTTTATTTTCTGAGTAAAAATAGCGGGAAATCTCACCGCCTTTCATTAATAAGTTTTTTATGAAACATCAATATTAGTTACTGCTTCATTCTCTTGTACGTTGCCGCATGTGGGAAAGGAAAATATTCTTGTAATATTGATCTTTAATATTTTAGTCAGTTTGTTTTCATTTCATTATTTTTCCTTGAGAAAGAGTGGCTAGTATTTTCCAATTTTTTTTTTTTTTTTTTAGGGAGAATCAATACTTTAGTAGAAAAAAATGGCACACAAGTTGCAAAAAGGTTGAGCACATTTTGTTAGAGTTTGAAGATAATCAACTAGCCAACAATGTGCCAACACTAAAGGAGAACATCACTCAACCAAGAGAATTTATTCTCATTACCACAAAATTCAAAAAGATTAGGAACTTCCAATTCAACCAATGAGCCGATTTCCCCCCCCAAAATTATGGATGAATTCGTAATATTTGAAGAACCATGTCAATCTATTAAACAAAATTCTTAAAAAAAAAAAAAAATCTCAAATCTTATGTATATCTTTCACCACTGAGCTCTCTCACTTTATTAGAAAGTCTAAATTTCATATCCTATCACTTATAACAAGTCGTTTTCCACATTGCTTGTTGGCAATCTTTTTTCATGCTTACAAAGCTTTCCTCCATGCAAACCAAAGTCTTCATTCCTCAATGGCTTTAATTAGTGGGAAGAGGATGGGTATTTTTTTTTTTTTTATTTGTATTCCCCTCCATTAAAAATTGGTCAAGATATTAATTATATTTGCATTGAAATTTATTGATTTTTCTTTTTTTCTTTTTTGTCCCAGATATGTTCAAGAACTTGCGAGCCAAATAAGCCATGTTATGGAACCAGACTGTCGGAATGCTCTCCAATAACTAGGATGAGGACATCAGAGAACCAAACCCTAATTTCCAAGGACCTTACTCTTATTATATATCAAGTTTCCAAGGTCAAATTTTTTTTATGACAGGTGGGATTTGGGTCCAAGCTACAACCACCGCCGGCAGCGCCCTGGGGATCCAAATTAGGGTAATCCTGTGACACGGTGCGGATTGGGATTGGAAATAGATTCGAAACCGATATCAATATTGCTGTATAGGATAATTTTGTAACGGGCGGGCGCCAAGGGGTGCACCTTGAATCCGAAAACAATGCTGCCGGATCCAATATGGGTGTGATGGTGATGGTAAAACTAGGGGTGTTAATTTTTTTTTTTTTTTGCCTTCTTCTTTGGCCTCTGTTTCCACAATTTACCAATTTGTTCAACTTGGATATTGATTTCATCATCGGAATTTGATGGTTCTACTGTTTTAGAGAAGCCATTACTGTCTTCTTTGCAAATCAAATATGACTAGTGGCACTGATCATGAAGTACAATTAAATCCAACATGCATAACAAAAATATAACGAATCAATATATAAATTAGAAAGAATAAATTCTTATAAAAATACATTTAGGTTTTAAAAAGCAGAGAAAAATAAGTCTAATATTAAAAAAAGACTAGTAATTTGTGTATTTTAAAAATTTTTTCCAATTTTTAGATTTTTATCTCATTTTTTTTTCTTATTTTTACAAATTTTCTATTTAATTTTTAATTTTTAATTCTACTTAGAAACTCGAAATTTAAAAAAAAAATAAAATAATAAAAAAATTCCGAGACGGGTGGGTCGAACCTGTCTCGACGAATCCGCGTAACGAATCGGGTCAAAACCTCGGTAATTTGACCGTCTCGTTGAATCGTTACAAGACGGTTGAACCGCTCTCGTAACGAATTCGGGTCTCTAACGGGACGAATCAACCCGATTCATCCCATTGGCCAACCCTACCACCAAGTGTGCCAAAAGCAAACATAACAAGCTTTATTCCAAGTCCTTTTCTATCAATTGAGATTGTTCTCCAACTCTAAAACCTTTCCTTTTTGTCTTTCTATTTAGCATCTCAACTCGTCTCATCTCTCCCAGCTCCTCTTCACAGCTCTCCTTCAAGAAAAACTTAGTCATGGTCACAATTGGGAGAGGATGGGTAAGTGATCTCTCTCTCTCTCTCTCTCTCTCTCTCTCTCTCTCTCTCTCAATTAATCAAATTCTATGCAAATATTATGATCAAATCAAATTTCTCAACTACAAATTTGTCATATTATTTTTCAGTCTTGTGCCGCCACTTGTGATCCAACAAGCCCATGTTACGGCCCGGGTTGCCACAACGCCCGCCAAGCCTTCCGCCCGAACCCATATAGCATTCCTGCTTTCGGGTATCGCCCGACTTACTACCCGAATACGCCTCCTTTCTGGCGCCGTTGGAACTCCGCACCGCCTCGACCCGGCCCACAAGCGTATCCGAACCCGAGCTGGAACCCGAATGGCCCGGGCGGTGCGGTTCGGATTGGGGTTGGCAACGTATCGGACACCGATATTGACATCGATGTGCGCGATAATTTGTTCGGGGTGGGCGGAGGCGAGTCGATATCGGGTCGGGGAATCACGCTGCCCGATCCAATATGGGGCGATAGCGAATAATTCAGCGGATGCGGATGATTTGATGATAGGTGCGGATAATTATTCGAGGGTGGGGATAATAATATTCGGGTAATGGGTACGGATTTTAGCGGTTACAGGCGGATTCGGATCGGAAGCGGGAATTATGCGGGTGGGAGCAATCGGATTGTGGTTGATGGGCTTGGATCCGATATTGGGGGAAGAGGGAATAATGGGCAGGGAGGTCAGCGGAGGAGACGGTGGTTATTTTGATCTTTATTTCTTTTTTCAATCAACCCCCTTCCTCTTTCTTTTTTCTTTTTTCCCCAACCCTCTGGTGATGTTGATATGTGTTTACTTGTATCATATCGTATTTAAGTTTGCTTTTGTCAAGTTCTTGAAATCTGTAAATGTTATCTTTGTCTTGA
This sequence comes from Agave tequilana, assembly GCA_038442645.1. NCBI lineage: Eukaryota > Viridiplantae > Streptophyta > Magnoliopsida > Asparagales > Asparagaceae > Agave > Agave tequilana. The sequence goes on from JAVJIF010008662.1 coordinate 22,204, forward strand.
TATTTGTATGATATTTGTAAGAAAGAATATTTTTAAGTGTAAACTGAGTTCTTAATTTTGATAAGAAAATCCGCACACTTTCAACTACATATGGCCATGTACATGTAATTGCATATTTTACTTACAAATATCAAGAAAAAGAACATTTAGAGATTTTTACACCAAACTTTTGCTAGATTAATTGAATAATTTCATGTTAGGGACTTAATAGACCTTCACGGAAGGAACACGATAGGTTTTAAATAAAATCAGAGAATTAATCTAACTCAAAAGCTTAAACTATTAAGTAGACATCTCACTTTCTATTTAAATCCATCACTTTTCTTGTCACTTTTTAACGTAAGACTATTTTCTCAAATGAATTCTCAACAATTCACCCTACGGTTACTTTCCTCCTCATTTGCATATGGTATTCTACGGCTAGTTATAATTCTCATTTATAGCTTAAAAGTTACCAAATATTTTGAATCTCTTCAACTTTTTCTCTTTCTTTTCTTTTCATTTGAGAACAAGCAGATTGAAATACAAAATCACTTGTCTATTCATTTCAAAATTTTGAATTGCTCTCGCTGGCCGAGTTATTCCTGGACACTGAATTTGTGATCTTGGCAGAAAGTGTGAGGCACACCCAGGACCGAAATCAGAGACGTCAGAGTTTTTACCATTGAACCAAGGCTCAGTAGAGCACCAAACTAAGGCCCAAACGAATTTCTAATGCACATTAATGTATGTAAAATGTAGCCAGGCCACATGCTATATCGCTCTTCAAAACAAAACTAATTTACTCAGTCCCCCGTTTATTCTCCCAAATTATAAACCAAATCTAACAAAAAAGAAGAGGCGGCACCGCCAGCAGCAGCCTAACTCTCGGCCACCGCGGAGCACGACGGGCTGGCTGTGTCGGCCTTGACCTCCCTCCCTCGGTGGTCACCGTCCTGAGGTAACACGTGTTCTCGCCGCGGTACTTGTAGATCGACTTGGTGTTGCCGCTCCCCCACACGGGCGACCCCTCGTGCATCAGCGCCGAGCCCTCTGCGTCCTGGCGGTCGGTGAGCGCGCTCGACGTGACCACCTGGTTGTCGTTGAGGTTGAGGACCATCTCGAGCTGGTGGAACATCCTGGTCTTCTCGAACGTCGCTCCTCCCACCGCGTTCACCGTCGACGACTGGATCTGGAGCGGCGCCTCCGTGAACAGCTGGACGCGGCCCAGGATCTGGTTCCCCTTCTTCACTCCAATCGCTGTTCTCTCTTTGTTAATTAACTCAACCTAGAGTGTAACATATACTCAAAAATTTAAGCTGACAGGTAAATAAAAATTTCAAGAACTCTAATTGGAACATTTTCCCGGGCTTTATTTTTGTTTTTTTTACCTGCCTCACGGCTCCCCTGTTGTGCACCTCCACTTGGTTCTTGAACTTGATCTTCTGCCTCACCATCGTCGTCAAGTTCCCCCTCGACGAGCTCACCCACCCGACGAACTTCACCAGCCCTTCTCCGTCGATCTCTGAGCTCCCGTCCTTGTCCCTCCACTCGGCGTGCCGGTTCAGCTTAACTCGGGCGCGTTGTACACCATCACAACCCCCTTCCACCACATCCGACCACATATCCACCCAAACGTGGAGATTCGCCGTCACCAGCCAGTAATTCTGCGCATCCCTCACCCCGATCCCGATCTCGTGCTGCTGCCCGTCCAGCAAAATACCCAAAAACGGGCGTGACATCAAGATCGTACGATGGCATGTCGAATGCCCCGATGGCTGCGACCGGCGACCAGAAGTAGGGGTTGATCGACCCCGGGTACACCACGGGGAACGGGATGTGCCGCCGACGAACTGCCCGTCGATCGTGGCGTACAGCTGGCGGAACCCGCCGTTGGACCGCACCCCGTTGGTCGAGTACTCCGACCGCAGCGGGTTCGCGTACCAGAACTCGTCGTCGCCGTGGTAAGACGAGAAAATTTCGAGAACTGCGCGGTAAGCGTTCCTCGGGACGGCGACAGAGGCGGTCGGGATGTGAGAGGCATTGTTTACTCTGAACCAGAAGCCATCAGAGCAGCAGTAGCCGTTCTCTTGAGAGACTGGGATGATTACGTCGGCAGGCTCGCGGTACAGGCCTTTAACGGTCGGCAACGCCGTGTTGCCGGTCCGTTTCGGCTCTGCAACTGCACCGCGGTAGAAGTGGAGTGTGAGGTGACGGAGTAGTAGACGCCGGGGAGGGTGGCGTTGGAGTTCGCGAGCATCATTGTGAGGACCCCGTCGCCCTCTGCGAGGCGGAGGATGGCCGCGGTGTACTGGGTGACGTCCTTCCGGACCTTCCAGAAGGTTCCGGGGCCCGTGGGCGGGGGGTGGAGGTGCGGAGGATCTCGGCGCCGTCGACCCAGACGGCAGCTACCCGGTCCTTCTGGGCGGCGGAGGCGGCGGCGGAGAGCTCGAGGACGACGCGGGTCCACGGGCCCGGGCAGTCCTCGGGGTGGGTGTAGTTGGCAGAGGCCGGTGGGAGGCCGACCGTGTGGGCAAAGTCGTAGCTGAGGGCGAGGACCGAGCACTTGGGCTTCTGGCCCGTGAGCGCCGGGGGGGGGGTCGGGTCGGGTCGAGGTGCTCCAGGGTCACGTTCGTCGCCGGAATCGACAGCGACGACGACGGAATCAAGAAGAGAAACAACAAAGAGAGGATGATGAACCAGTTGCAGAAGTACTCCATGGTGATAAGAGATTGATAATTTTTGGTCGTGAGAGTTTATCGTGACACTCGAGAGTTATATAGAGGTAGAAGCTATAACGTGAAACATGTGTAACAAGTTCATTTTTGTTGTGGGTGAGATTTACGGCGCTAGAGAACAGAGAGGTGAGGCTTCTTGGTTATTTCTCTGGGGCTCAATTTGTACCGAGTTGATTTTGTGGCACGGTGAAGGAATCCGAGCTCTGTGTCCCTCTGTTCCAACTCCTTTTCGTTCAGTAAATTGACTTTCTCTCTGTTCGGTAAATGGACAATGGAAGTGGAGTAAGTTCTGAGAGGGCCTGAAACTGACAGGATTTTTATGTATGAACGTCTCGTAATGGGAGTGATGCAGAGGAAAGTGTAGAAAATATGCAGGGTCTCACAAATTCAATAGTACTAAGTGATTTTCAACGTTTACATGTGAAGTTTTATGTTGGGGAAAACATGTCTGCTCTTTAGACGTTTGTGCGAAATATTAAGCATCTGTTTTCTCTGATCAGTATAACAATTTTGATGTGAAAGTTTAAAATATTGAAGCTCTCGTTGCACCAAAATTTTGAAGTTGCAGTGAAAGAGGTAAAGGGTGATACTTTTGTATCTTAACCGATGATGTTTTTCTTTAATCTACTTCTTTTATATGGAATTTGGACCTTTTAAAGTGCTCTAAGTGTAAATAAGCTTTGATTTGTTGCTTTTAGATGCACACTGGTCAGTGCTAAACCATAACATTACATTTTCACGTTTCAATCATGTTTTACAATGTCTAATTAGAGAAAAAATATACGATATAGCAATGTTTAAACTTAAAATTGAGACGTTTCTAAACCCTTTTAATTGCACAAGAAATTATTTTACTGGACTACAGTTGGATAGAATAATATTGAAAACGAATAATATTAATGGAACCATTTTTACTAAACTACAACTGGAGTCCATTTTTTGTCCATTTTTTTTTTTGGGTCTAAATAGCATTGTTCTTTCGGAAAATTGTTAAAACTTATTTTCCATTTTGATCAAAAAAGCTTGTAGATCGAGCTCACAAAAAAAAATAATAAAGAAGTAACAATTCAATAAGAATTGAAGCCATAACCTCTATTAGATAATAAAGTGTCACGCCATTGAGTCAAGTTAACCCATTTTTCTCTTCCATTACCAAGTAGGAAAAATCAAAAAGGAAAAAATTGGTAGAGTAATCCAAAAACAAAAAAACATGAAACACATTGTACATGACCGATATAAAAATTAAGCAACAATAAGAAACCTCTCTCTCTTGTCTAACTTAACTAAAGATTCAGAACATGCCTGGCTCACTAACAAAGCAGTGGAACTGTGAAAGTAAGTCGTGGAGAGTCTCACGTGCAAGTCTCCCTTAGTTGTTGTTGATACACCTCGTCCAATTTCTTGAATCACTTTGGATGTCAATTAAAAATATATCTATTACTTATATTTTTAAGTTATGATTTTATAAATTTATGTAAGTGTCACTATAGAATAGTAATAAAATCTTTTTACAGTAAGCAAGATGTATACGATTCAAATCTTTCTTGCACCAAGTTATGATCTATATTTCATTTTTTTTTATAATTTAGGTTACAGTCTTAATACCCCTTAACTTTTATGTTTTTTTCAGAAAATTCCCCTTACCTTCCAAAATCTTAAATACATCTCTCAAATATTTATTTTTCATTTTAGCCCATAATGTCATCATAATGCTGTTAATTATTTGGAAATGTCTTTTTTACCCCTTTCCTCACAAAAGAAACATGTAGAAGGCATGAGATGATTAAGGGTAATTTCATCGTAAAATAAACATGTGAAAGACACGCGGAACTCGTTCCTTAATTTTAATTCTTACTTTCATCAACTTTCATGTCTTTTTTGCCACTTAGTTTTAATTCTTACTTTATTTATAGATTAGTAATTTAATATAAATTTAATAAGTTTGGATAATGGATAAATGTTTTAATTTTTAATTTTTAATATATTTAATTTTCACTATTTTTAATATTTACTTTTTTACTTTTTTTTTTTTACTATTATATATCATATTTTTAATAAATTCAATTTTATTTTTAATTATTTATTAAATTATTTTTATTTATTTAATATTTATTTTAATTATTTTGCTTAATTAATATTTTAATTATGTTTATTATTTTTACTTTAGTTTATTTTAAATTATTTTTAATTTTATTTATTTTTTTTAAATCACCAAACAGTTAATTTTGTGGTCAAGTTTTTCACTTACGACTTACACATTGCGATAAATCAAATATCATAAAGTACAATACACTTTTCTGCTAACAATTTTACATTACCAATCAAACACCATAAAACTTACTTATTTACTCACTTACAGTTGTAAAAAAGTTTACGACTTACGACTTACAACTTACAGCAACAAAAAAAAACATGCCCTATGTGAATCTTAATGCGTTAACTAGAGCGGTGTTTTAGATCTCTTTGTTGTAGCTTCAGCTGTGACCAAATTGGTTATAACTGTAAGTATAGAAGTTGAAATATAATATATAAAAACGTCAAAAATGGATGCCACATCGGTTTTTTAATAATATATGTATAATACTACTTCATCATACAATGAAAGCACTCTAATAATTGAAATAGAAGCCAAATGATCATTTTGACGATGTTTATTTATTTTTATAGGGTTTTTTTGATAATTTTGATGTGAGCAGCTAATTACAAGGGTTAAAAGGCAAGTAATTGGAAAAACTCTCTCCTTGTGTGTTTGGTTGCTTGTAGATAAGTCTTGTTAGAGAAAGACTTGTCCAAAAGCACATTTTAGAGCAAGGCTTTACAAAGATTTATCATGTTTTGTAATTTTTAAATTTTAAGTGCTTATCAATAAAATTAGCATTTAAAATAATTAATACGAAGATTTATCATGTTTTGTAATTTTTAAATTTTAAGTGCTTATCAATATAATTAGCATTTAAAATAATTAATTAGAAATAAGTTGGATAAGAATTAATGTAGTAGAGAGTATGTTTAGACAAACTTGTTGAGAAAGTTACAAATGAAAAATCAAAAAAATTAGTAAATGCTAGATTGCATGATTGACGCGAGAAAGAAAATATAGGAGTTGTGAGCTTACTTCTACTCCTGCTGTTGAGAGAAATTAGATTTTATCGCTTCTCCAAGCCGCATCTAAGAGTCTATTTGTTTTAAAAATCATGAAAGCACTTTTTAAAAGCTAACATTAAGCACGCTAAAAAAAAATCTTTGTAGAAACAAGAGGTCTGATGTTCAAATCCTACTTGCACTGGGTTACAGCCTATATTCAAAAAAAGGGAAAAAAAAAAAAAAAAAAGAAAGAAAGATCTGTTTGGGCCCTACAAGCCCAATCCCAGTAATCCGGCTTGTACTATAGAGTAAATTAGGCGGGCCGAAGCTTAGGGCTAAGTCCACAGGCCAAACAATCCAGTTAGAAATCCATGAAAATCTGAGATAAATCTGGAAAATAATTAAGTGGGGCTATATTTTATTGAAATGAGAAAACTACAGCTGAATTAACATTAGGGTCAAATAACTGACCGAACTCAGTTGCTATCTTAGAGAAATAGAAGATGCTATGATGGAAAATATTTGCCTGCAAAACAGCCTGATTTATTAGAGAACTAGGAGAGAAGCCATTGCCTAATGCTTCGGCCCTTGAGGTGAGTATTATGGGCCTAGTCATTTGATAGCCCAGTCTTACTGGACTTGAAAAATTCTCATGGTAAACTGTATAATAGACAAAGAAAGGATCAAGTTTGCTTGATTGTTTTGTATTATTTGAATAACTATCGGTGAGGTGTCCCACAGATGGTATTTCAGCCAGACTTTAGGTTCGTAAGAGCTCTGCTCACTCACAGAACAACGATTCGAACTCTCGCCGCGCGCGACATTTGAGTGCCTTCATGCGCCTCTTCACTATATATATATATATATATATATATATATATATATATATATATATATATATAAAAACTGTCCCCAAGATAGACATATCAAACATTTTACCTCGCATGTATTTTTTTCTCTCGAGAGAAGGAAAATTTTGGAAGAGCATTGTGACTTGTGAGTGTCTACAATGTTTTTCAATTAGAATATTCCAGCCAGCTTCTTTGAAACCTATTTTTCCTGATTTTTCAAGAAACTACAAGCAACTAAGCATGGTGTAAAAATGAATTATAGTTATTCATATCCCGTATATAATTTGTTCTCGACTGAGCGAGCTCTCCACTGCGTAGCAAGCAATGGACAAGAGAACCCGAATTTGAATCATGGCCTGAAAGCGCATTATTGGAAATATAAAGTTTAAATAGAAAGCTACAATGCAATATACAAAATTATCACATCTTTACAAACTTTGATAATTTGAAGAAGAAGAAGTTCCAGTATATTTATTTATAAAGCAATTACATTAATTTATAAATACAAGAGAGAGTAGATAGACAAGAAAACGAGCAGTAAGATAAGATAAGATAAGATAAGGACATCTAACAATACCATAAAGATATTTAAAGATAATAGTATTCATCAAACGTGAACAAATATATGGTAGTATAATGGAGTTTCAGAGTTAGGGGTTTGAATTTTGTTCACTCCGCGATTGCAACTTTTTTCAGAGGAAAAATGTATTACATTCTAACACAATACATATTTAATATATTTAACTATGTGTTTATCTCTTGACCATGATCTGCGTTCAAATATCATTTTCTTATATTTGTTTTAATAATAATTTCTTTATCTATTTCTTTTTTAATTTTCTCTTTGATTCTTTACCGAATAAAGCTTTAATTTTCTTATATATTTCTTTTTTAATTTTCTGTTTGGTTCTTTACCAAATAAGTCTAACTAAATAAAAGAAAAAATAATTAGAAAAAACATAATATTTAAAAAATCAATAGTTAACAATAAGAGTGAATTTATAATTTAGAATAATTTAAATAATATAGTACACTATGCTTAAAAAGTAGTGAAGATTAATTTCAAAGGAAATTAGCATGTCAATAATTTAAAAATTATAATGTACTATATTATTAATTAAGATTAAAATCATGAATTTTTGATCTAAAAATATTAGAGTTATAACTAACTCTTTTTTAATGAGATTTTAATGAAATTTAATAATAGTATATTTTATCAATTCAACGGTAATTAATGCTTTATAAAATATATATTAAGACGTAGAATTTATATTTTAAATATTTAATATTTTAAGATTATAAGTTTAGCATTATTGTATATTACGTCTACACTTGGAAGGGAAAAAAAAATTCTTGTGTCTATCATTATTTTACTATTTTTTTCAAGAGGACCTAATAGAATATTTAGATTATCATAAAGAAATGACCCTCTCGAGCTCAAAATCCTGGCTACACTAGGGGTGAGCAACGGTTCAATCAAACCGCACCATCAAATCGAGCCGATCGGTTCAGTTCGGTTTGAGAGGTGGTTCGATTCGGTTAACCGAGTCGAACCTCATAGGCCCATTTGTCAATAATTTCTTATTTTAATGGTGGTTATTTTATTTTTTTAATTTTTTTTACTGGTTTGAAATTGAGCTCGAGGGGTTGGCAGTTGGTTGCTTCCCTTCCAACATGAAAGGGTAATTGCATGTGTCATGGTTAATTGATGGCAGTTCCTGGAGTTCAAATTTTGCAAGGAAAACATTTGCCATTAATTTTTTTAAAATTCTGTTAAAATCAAAACTGGTTCGGTTTCGGTGCGGTTGTCTTGCGGAGTTCGCTTCGATGCGGTGCAATTTTTTTTTTTGCAAAAACAATACCGTAGCATCGAACGGTCACCCCTTACTGCAGCCAACAGATACATATTGATCACCACCGTCATCTTCATCTCGCAGAAAGGACGACTGCGTGCGGTGCAGTGCAGTGCTGTCTCTTTGTGCAGCAGCTTTTGAATTTTGTACTCTCGTACATCACCCGAGTGAATGCGAGGTTTGGGTCAGGTGGTGGGGGGCACCGCTCGCTTGTTCTTACCGCGGAGTACGTGACCCCCTCTGCTCACGGCGGCCCCTCCTTTGTCGGCGACGGAGTCGACACCGAGTCAAAGAGAATCCTAGCCCCACTCCGGCTCTGGCAATGCCTCCGCAGTTTGCGGCCAGCCTTGCGATCTCCTTTTACTTGCCTTTGTATGTCAAATGAATTTTTACATTGTAACCTGCACTTCTGTGTCACTGTAACACAATTGTAAAATCTCTTTAAGGTAGAGTATCCCATATTTTCTTTTATTGCTCTTTGTGACGGTAGATTGCGTATATTTTGCTGCACGTGTAGCATGATGAAATCTACTAATTCTTATAAAATAAAAAAGTTAAAATTTTAGAGCTTAAATTTACTTACAACAAAATGTGAGCCTAATTTGATAATATTGCAACAACTATGCTTTAAGAATCTCCCTCTTCTGTTGGTTAAGATTATTTGGAGCCTACAAAGTGCAAAAACAACCACTATATTATTTTCCAAAAAATAATGATGATGTTGTTTCCAATAGGAGCAGATGTAGGGCAAGACTTCATACTAGTGACAAGAGAAGGATAAGAGGGCACGAAGTAGAGAGAGAGCCATGGTTCATATCTATAAAAGAAACAGGGGAGAAACAGTGACGTACGCAGAATTTTCACTAAGTGGGGGCGAAAATATTTTGAACTAAAATTGAAAATTTATAAAAATCAAACAACATATTCTAAGTTTTGATATTACAAAAAAAAATAGAGGGGCTCCCTTCAAGACAACATATCTCACTCTAAATTACAATGCTCCCCTTCGAGGAGCCATATTCTGAAATCGTTGAATGATTGATTCATTGTCAATGCTGTCAAATATGTCTTTTTCAATATATCACCAAGCAATCATTCATCAACTCATCACCCATTCTATTACGCAGTGAATTCTTGATAAACTTCATTGCAGAGAACGCTCGTTCGACGGTTGCAGTTGCAACGGTAAGAGTAATGACAGCTTCATGAGCAAATATACCAAATGATAGGTTTTATCCTTCTTCAACTGAACCATTTTTTTAGAAAGCTCAACAATCCCTTTAATTTCAGAAAACTGCATGTCGGAGCGAACATCAAGAATATAATTCTCAAGTTGAAAATCAAGTGTTGCTAACTCAATTGGAGAAAAGTCAGATTTATAAAACTCTGCAAATCGAATCAACTTTATCTTATCAAAAGCGGAGAAAGAATCAGCTGGACTCAGACAAGCCATACACAATAACAACTCGGGTCACTTCATTAAACCGGTATTCAACTCTTGAAGTTGCATATCTATCACCACATAAAATACTTCAACACGATAATGATGAAGGTTCGTGCTTTCTTCAACATTGCGGCGTGATCTCCCTCGAATAACAAATAAGTCTAACATTTGAGACGATTATATGATGCTTATCACAAAATAAGAAACTTCAGCCAAAAGAGATTCCCAACCTTCATCTCTCATCCTCTGTAAACGATGCTTAGATAATTTAACAAGATTCAAGGCATTCACAATGTCTTGATCTTTTCTCTGCAATGCTTTAGATAAATCATTTGTAATTCCCAAGATCATTTCATCAAGTGCAAGTGGAATGCAAATTCAAAACACTGTATTGCATCCAACAAATCAGTTGCTTGTGCTTTTTGTATTGAAAGTGCTCCATCCTCTGAAATAACCTCAAGCACGTCGATGACAGAAGAGAATAAATATATCAAGTTCACAAGTGTGTCGAAATGAGAACTCCACCGCGTCTCTCCTGGTCTCTTTAATGCTCTTTCTTGATTCATACCTCTCCCGGTCATAATTTCTCCCTGACAAATTCCTTCAACAACTTTTTCAAATTGTTTTTCTCGAAGGATGTCCCTACGTTTGCATGACCCACCAACAACATTTGATAAAATTGTAACCAATTAAAAAATGAACATATCTTCTTGTGATTTTCAGCAACAGCTACAAGTGTCAATTGGAGTTGATGAGCAAAACAATGAATATAGAAAGCACTTTCATTCTCCTTAAAATCAAACTTTTGAGACCGTTGAATTCTCCTTGCATATTACTAGCCCCATCATAACCTTGTCCACGCAAGCTTGACATACTGAGCCCATGTCTAGAAAAAAGTGACTCAATAGCTACTTTAAGGGACAAAGAACTTGTATCGGTAACATGTTCAATCCGAATAATGCGCTCAATTACAGACCCTTTTTTATCCACAAAACGCAAAGCTATAGCCATTTGTTCTTTTACTGATACATCACGAGCCTCATCAACTAAGATAGAGAATAATTCATCTCCAATATCACTAACAATAGCAGCTGTGGTCTCAATTGCAGCAGCACTGATAATATCTTTCTGAATTCTTGGCGATGTCAATTTCAAGTTTTCAGGAGCATTATTCAGCACAACTTTATTGATATCTTCATTGTGTTTAGAAAGAAACTTTAAAAGCTCTATAAAATTACCTTGATTTAGAGATTCGTCTGATTCATCATGACCACGAAAAGCCAATCCTTGGCGTAGAAGAAGCCTAATGCAATCAACTGATGCAGTCAATCGAGTACGGTAAACATTTCGAACTTCTTCAGATTGGCTAGCCAAACTCAACTCTATGTGTTGATCTTGTTCATAAGATCTTGACATGCTCGCAAGCATCTGTTGTGCATGCTATTATGGCCTCCAACATGTACATTCAATCTTTCTTTATTTTTCCACTTCGTGAACCCCTCATTAACAATGAATCACCACCTCCTTGATAACCATGCTCGGGTTTAAAAAGATAACAACATAAACAATATGCTTTATCTTTTTCTATGCTGTACTCTAACCAATTACTATGTTCATTGAACCATGAAGCTCTAAACCTCCGTTTATCACTTCCACATTGTCTCCAAGGAAACTCATGACTCTTAGGCTGACAAGGACCTTTTTGCAAGTATGCTCTTCGAACTTTCTCCCTATCATTAGCATCATATTGCCAGATATTTTTTCTTAGCCCAGGATCTGACGGAAGATCATCTAATTGATCTCTTCTCGAGCATATATGTGTTCGATGTTAGGGCCCACATTGGAAGATGGTTCACCATTATCGTTATTCTCAATTCTTTTCCTCTTAAAGAATTTTTCCATAACTGTTTCAAATAAATTAACTGACATTAAAACAAAAAAACATAACATAACAAAAATAAACTAACCTCTAGTATTGAAACTAATTAGAATAAATATCTAGCAATAAAATCACACACAGTCTGTGGCGACAAGGATACATACAACAAACATCAAATAAAAATCAAGTGCAATTTTCATCAGAAAGAGTTAACATAAAGTGTTGATAAATCAAAATAAAGAATAAGAGAGAATACCTGAAAATTTCCCAGGCTTACGTAGCGGTACAAACTTTGCGCCAAAGCTAAAGCAATTGAAGGCGAAATATGAATCCTCTTGCTTCAACTCCTAAAATGAAGAAATCAAGTACATTAATAACTTAAATATCAAACTTCAAAATTTTCAACAATTATACAAAGAAATCCCTAATCTCAAAACCCTAATTCCAGAGGACGATCAACAAATCAAGAACCCCGGGTAGCTAAACTGTACTGTTTTTTTGTTTCCTTGGACCCATCAGAGACTCGCTGGCCTTTAGCTAAGTATGTTTCTTAAAAGTTAAATATTTAAATTAAAATGTTAAAATATTCTCCACAATACTTGTTCCATATTGGCTGCGGCCGGTTTTGTTTAATTTTTTTGGGATAATGTTTTATATGAACAATCAAACAAACGAAAAAGATGTTGTCTGGAGACTCTGGAATTAGGTTTTAAATTATACAAAGAAATCCCTAATCTCAATCAAAACCCTAATTCCAGAGGACGATCAACAAATCAAGAACCCTAATTCTGATAAATTTTTTTCAAAATCCAATCTTTCTTAAAAATAATCAATTGAACCAATCAATTCTTTTGTATACCTTATCATATCAAGAATCAACAAAGACTTGCAAGTGGAAACTCTAACGCAGATCAAGAAATCAAGTTACTGAAATTCAAAATTCAGATCGAGAAATTACCTGCTTGCATCTTTCTACCGCTTGCCGGCGGTCTGCATCACGAGTTCCGCTGAGAAGATGCTGTTGAGGTTCTGCTAGACGTCGAAAGAGGCGAGCTTGAGATCGTGAAAAGAAAGAGAGAAAGATCGTGACTGAGGCCTGAGGGAGATGAGAGGTCTTGAGAGAGAGACCGAAACTAGAAGGGTTTTTTTTTTTTTTTTTTTTTTGGAGATCGGGGTTTTTCCAGTGGGGCCGAAACTAAAAGGTTTTTTTTTTTTTTTTTTTTTGGAGATCGGGGGTTTTTCCAGTGGGGGCGACCGCTTCCACTGGCCCCCACGTGGGTCCGCCAGTGGGTACCAAACCCCCACCCTTTTGCTTTTGATGTAGGTGAGGGCTCTCACAACGTGAGAGAATTGGTGCCTTGGTAGTGGATGCACATGGATTGGATGGACACCTTTAGACGCATCGCTATCAAGGAGCTTGGTGGACAACCACCATACTGTAGCTTTGGAGTTGGTAACACTCTCTAAACTCCTACTTTTATGTACATGCTTTTAATTTCATATATCATATAGCATGTTCATGTTTTTATGATTTATCGTGCCTCATGTGTATTTACATGTTTAAATGTAGATTTTGTCAAACTTGCATGTATACATATACAAATAGTGATTACAATTGATTCATATATAGTGAACTTCATGCTCATTTGTATCCACCATATCATATGTATAAATAGTTTGATGATTCTCTTTTATACATGTTTTACCTACTCTATGCTTTACTTCATGTATATGTATTCTTATTCAAATCTGATAATATACATGTATACCCGTGAGTCTCTTGCCTTCATGCAAACATCATTAATAGACTCTTTTATATTTGGGATAGTATGTGGTATTGTTAGGATTGGATTAATCATACATATACCATGAAGATTAGTGTTTTGATTAAAAATGATTTTTTCGTGTTTTTTGTTAAAAAATGTGACTTTGAGCTTCTTTGACTATTTTCATAAAAATGCTATTTACATGATCGTTTAAACACTCACACTTTGTTAAATCATTTTTGAGCCTTATATACCATGAGTGCTTAAATTTTTATGTATCTAATTATGTTTATGAAAAACATAAGATTTGATATATTTGAAGGATCTTTAACTAATTTTTCAAAACAATTTATACTAGTTATTTGTTCTTCAATAATTTTTGAGATGGACACATGATTCTATTTTTCTCAAAATTTGATGCTTCATGATTTGAATATTAGTTTATATGTTAGTTTTTGTCAACACTAGGATTTATACTTGCACATGTGTGGCCACAAATAAATCTATTTATATTTGTGCTTGAATGCTGCTATTTGAACCCATGAAATGTGCTTGTATTGCTTAGTTTTGATGATGCATACATTTTTAAACTTATATTCTCTTTTTGGATTTGATTTATGATCAGGTGTTTTCATTTCATGTTGTAACACCTGATCCCCGGTGTACGTATCACCGTATCTGTACGCGATACGGCGTACAAATTTGATTTGACCTCTGTAGTATTCCGATTGACCTGATTTCATTTTCAAAAATCATTTCCTAATATTGTAGATTTTTCAGGATTTTCTGGAATTTTTCTGGATTATTTTGAAAAATCTCCTTGTCGGTGTCGACTGATACCGATAACCGCCTTAACGATTTTTTTTCACAAACGGAGTCATATTTTAGAATCCGCCTTCTCCATGTGTCTAAGAATCATATTATCTACGTTAGGGTATTTTTGGGAATTTTCTGAATTTATCGAAATCCGGGCAAAACGTTGTCGCCCGTATCGGCGACAACTTCCGGGATTTTTAATTTGCAAACCGGATTGGTTCGACAACCGTCTTCATATTACGTCTCAGCGTGTTTATTCTCTATTTTCTGTAATTTTGGGCTTCGTTCGGAGCTAGTTGAATTTTGGGCCAATAAAATATTAATTAAATATATTTTTATTCTCTTTCTTTTCTTTTCTTTTCTTTCTTTTCCTTCTCTCTTCTTCACGAAGGATCCACCCACCGCCATATTGTTCACCAACCGACCTTTCCCCTTTTTTTTAAAACCCATCTTTTCCCTCTCTCTCTCTCTCTCTCTCTCTCTCTCTCGTCCAGGCGGATCTGAACCCCGCAGCGGTGGCCGGCGCGCCACCGCTGCGCGCCCCCTGCCGGCGCTGCCGCACGCCCGGCCGGCGCCGCTGCCCCCCCCTTTCCTTCTCTTTTCCTTTCTTTCTTTCTTTTCTTCTCTTCTTCTCTTCTTCTTTCCTTTCTTCTTCTCACTGTAAATCCCATTTCCCCTCTTCCCATCTCTCTATTTCTCTCTCTCTCCTACTTCGTCACCCTCTCTCTCCCTAGGCCTCGCGGCCTGAACCGCCGCCGCGGCCAGGAACCGCCGCCGGCGAGCTCCGCCTGCCGCCGGCCAGCTAGGCTGGCCGGCTGCTAGTGAGGGCGGCAGCAGCAAGCTGCTGCTGCCCCTCCTCTTCCCTTGTGGGTTTGGGTTAGAACCCAACCCAATTACCCCTATTGGGTTTACTTAAAACCCAATAACCCTTTTGGGTTTATTGGACCCAAAACCCACTAAGCCCTAAACCCAATAACTTAAGTTATGGGTTCGGGTTATCGGATCCAAACCCGGCCCGTGAACCCGCTCCAGAACCCATTACAGGTAAATTTACAGAAAACCCCCCTGATACTTTTATTATTTACATTTAAATATTGTTATTACATATTAACCCTATTTGTTCTGATTTAGTATACGGGTGATATCGGGAGCATTCGGACTCCGATTTGGGACGATTCTGGATCCGTTGCGATCGTGGGAACGAGAGCTACAGTCCTGTAGCCAGTTTGTGAGTGTTTTCTTTTTATAAATTATATTTTATCATGATTAATATCTGGATTGATTGCCTAATTAAGAATAAAACATGATTATCGGTAAATCATGATAATTATTGTAATTCCTGTAATTAAGGCATAATAACGGAATGCGTGGTTAGTTAATAAGATGAAAACATTAGTCACTATTTTTTATAATTTGGTAAGACTTATATGTAACACCGAGTAGACGATCACACCGTACACTAAATACCGTAGTGCATATATATATATATATATCGGTTATACTGGATGTCGGTAATTCATGTAGCTTTAGGTAGTGTCATGCACACGTCTCACCATTACATAAGTACTGATATTCATGACCCTAATACTGCAGGAATATACGGATATTCTAGGACACTGGACACCGTCATTTTATAGACACACTGATCACTGTCAGGACATGCACGTGCACTGAGATAGTACACGGATAGACCACTGCATGGACTACTTCATTTCATGCCCATGCTACAACATGCCTGCATTTCATATTTACATATCACTGTACACATGCCTGCAGTTCATGTTTACATATTACTGTTACACATGCCTGCAGTTCATGTTTACATATTACTATTACACATGCCTGCATTTCATGTTTATATATCATGTCATGCATGTCATGCTTCCCTGTGACACATGCTTATATGGTTTCTCTATATACTCGTCATATGGATCACCATGTCTATTACATGTATTATCGTTCCATGTTACTGTATTCATGTTATGTGATTGTTTCCTGTTATTGATATGGATATTCCCGATACTGGACTTGAGAGCTGTTGATATGCGATATGTGGACTTCCACATCTATTGATTCTGTTATATTGTTCCCGTGATATTGTTCACGTTCTATTGTTCTCGATATATTGTTCCCGATTCACGTTATATTGTTCTATGCTATCAACAGAGCTCTGGTCCAGTTATCATGTTACCCGTATCATGTACTGTTAATTGTTCTTGTTACATTGGATACTTGACATAACAGATCATAATGATAACTGGGTATGGGGGAGACTTGATGGTTGATTAGATCTTATCGGGTGATGTACTGGATCCATATTGTTTTCCCACTGCAGGGGACGGTAGGAGGGCTGCCTACCAATTGCTCCATGAGCTCTTGTTACTTGATTCATGCTCCCCTCTTAGCGGAGGGCCCTGGTCCTGGCAGCCAGGGGCTTGTTTAAGGCCGTGATCCCGGTATGCACGGGATACATCCACCCGATAAGAACTCCTCGACCATGGGTTTCCAATTAACATAATAAAACAGTATACACAATAGTGACGTCGGGAACACTTGTTTTTGGTTACTCTCTCGTTTGGATAATGGTACCCGTAGGCCATGTCCGGATGGGTTCGACTGGAGTGCGGGCCCCAGTATGAACCGCCAGTGGTATGGGACACTGGAAGAGAGTAATTAAAATACCAGGTGATACTGATCGCTACTATTGTATAAATGACATGACTTTGACTGACCTGCCTGCTACATGTTTAGTTGTACTTGTTACTGTTCCTGATCATTTATCTGCTATCATATGACATGTATACATTGCTATTGTTCATGTTTCCTGTTACACTTTCTTTAGCGCCTACTACTCATGCACATGTATACTTTGTTACATTACCTGATATATGTTACACTGTATGTAGTGGCATACTATGCATGTTCTGCATTGCATATATTTTATTGTTGCAGACATATGCTCATCTGCATGTTCACCTCTATCACGTCACCACTATCATGTTCATGTCTAGTACGTCACCGCTAGACAACCTTAGTTATTACATAAACTGTACACGACTATAGATATGACCTGATAATAACCGGCTAGGTAGTGATGGTATTAAAAGTTGACCTGTTTATATCTTTGCACTGCTTCCATGTTTAACTTTCTACTGTTTATATATATATTCTGCTTAGATGGTATCACTATTACAACAACATGTATTATCTATTATTATTGTGCATTGCCTCCTTCAGTTTTACCACTCACTAGGTCGCTTTCTGACGACCCTGGGTTTGCATGCCCAGATTGGAGATTCGAGTTACCATAGCTTCAGAGAGCGCCTTGGAGTCACATGGGAGATTCCGTATCAGGACTATTTATAGGTATTTTAGTGCTTTATTTCTGTTATTTTATTTATCCTTGTTTTCATATCTGTTATGATCGCTGACCTCTTTCTGCAGGTATTCTTGTACTGCTTTCATGCTGGACCTCATATCTATATGGAGGTATTGTACTGTACTGAGGCTTAACGTACGCGTGAGGTTGTTTTCACCTCGCGTATGTACGTTGCCATAACGTCCCCGTACCTGCGGGATTGGGGCGTTACACATGTATATGTGTATTTTGCCAAACTTTAAGATATAAATGTATGCCTCATGAGTCATTTGCCTTTAATGCAAATCTATTTATATGGACTCAATTGTGTTTAGAGATATGTATGTATACTTATTGTGTTGTCAAAACATACATATATCTTGAAATATAAATTTGTTTTTTAAAAAATTGTATGATGATTTAAAGGAATATTGAGATTTATTGACATTTCATTTTTGCCTTATTCCTTACTTGAAGGATTTCGTACTAGTTTTAAAACATTTTCATATTAACTAGTGAAATCTCTTCTTTTGATAGAGTATATGATAAGCTTACTCGTCATTGGTATCATTGGATATTTTCAATTGGTATCAATATGATTTTTATATACTCGTATTTTGATTGTATGTATGAATGCTTTCAAATTTAAATTATATCAATTTTTATTGGTATTATCTTTTCATACATATATGTGATCTATTTGCTAAGCTTATTTCAACTTTCAATTGGTAATTCTTAAAGCTAATGCAATATGTTTTCAAGATTGATATAAAAAAAATATGTTGATTTGATATCTCAAAATGTGTTTTATTAAGAAAACTTCAAAATTTTTAAAGAAAAATTCAAAATTTTTGATTTGTATTTCCTATATGCAAGGAGAGCTTAACATCTCTCTTACATATAGATTCATGTTGAGTATATTATAAATTGAGGAGCTTGACAGCTCTTCTTTATATGATATACGTGTGTAGGGGGAGCTTCACATCTCCTCTTATGCATTACATAATATGTGTTATGTGAGTTAGGGCTTGTCATCCCTTCTTCATGTAATGCATATGTGTAGGGAAGCTAACTTAGCGTCTTCCTCTTCATGGATGTATATCGCATATAACTTTTATTGATTGACTTGTATTACCCCTTCTTGATCTTTTTGTTTTTGACAAAAGGGGAAGAAAAATTTGTTTGATTTGATTTTACTTTGAACCCTTTGTTGATGATTGACAAAAAGGGGGAGAAGTATTTGAGTATATATGCATGTTTTCATTGCTTAAGGGGGAGTAGTATTTGTCTTCCTGTTATTTTATGCATATATATTTTTGTATTGCAAATAGGAGAAAAAGATTTTGATTTATGCTTGTTGCATGTTTCATCTCCATCATTTGCATACATATTTATGAGCTTCATTGCATATATTTATTATTTTGTGCTATGCATGAGTTAAGGGGGAGCTTCCTTGAAGCTTTACTTTAATCCATGCATATATAACCTCATGAGTTTTGTCATCATCAAAAAGGGGAGATTGTTGGCCCAAAGGCCTATCACCCTAGTTTTGATGATGATCAACTCATGAAGTTATGTTTACTAATGATCTTGTGTTTAATTAGTGACAGATTCATTATCAAGATCTTAGTAGGTGCATAGCTCAACAAAGGACAAATATCAAGATTTGGAGCTGGCACGGTCTGATCCAAAGAGTTTTTGGATCAATCTTGGACCAAGTCAAGAAGATGAGAAGCCTTCAAGGGAAGACTTCAAGAAGATGAAGACTTGTGTCTAGGTATAAGATTTAGTTTTTGTTTTAGTTAAAAATGTAAAGGATAGATAGTTGGTGGATTGCTCAAGTATACCATGCACACACTCTTGATAGAATTGTTTTCATAAAAGATTTTTTTTGGTTTAGAAAAGATTTTTCATTTTGGAAAAATACAAGTTTGATTTTTGGTGTTTCTCATGTACTTATCTTTTAACCAAAACCAAGTTTAGAGTTTTATGACAAAAACATAGATATTTCATTATGATTGTGTAGTGGATCATATCCATACACACTATGCTTTAAAAGTATATCTTGTTTTTGTATTTTATGAAGATTTGGAAAAACATGTTTTGGAAAATATTGTTTTGGAAAATACAGTTTTATCTTGAGCCAAATATTTTCAAGTTACATAAATAGTCCAATCTTTTATAACATGCCTTGATTTTGTGCAAGCATGTTTGTAGATCAAAGTATATTAGTAAAACTATTTTTTGTAGATTTTTAAGTATTTTATGGGATTTTATATGAGCCAAAAAGACAAACTTTTTGATCCCAGAAAAAATTGTTTCAGGCTTCAGCTAGTCGACTTATACTAGCTTATAAGTCGACTAACCCTGAAGTCGGTCGACCGGGTCGGTCGACCGACGTGCACAAACGTGCACGCCTTTGTGTACTGGTGGACGGTCGACCGTGCCGGTCGACCGCTCCAGAGAGCAGTGCTCTCTGGAAAGTTCGGCCGACCGCACCGGTCGACCGTGGCTCCAACGGTTAGAAATCCGACCGTTGGCGGTCGACCGGCAGTACTGACAGATCCCAACGACTATTTTTCTGGCAGCCTAAATTGGGGGTCTTGTCATTGTTTTGACATAAGATTTTGGAGTCTCTTAGAGCCAGTTTTTTCCCAGACTTTTAGAAGAGTTTTCTCTACAAAATAGAGAGCAAATATTTCCTATCTAAAGGGAAGTTTTTATAAAGAGTGTTAAAAGAAAGTCTTTGAGTTTTTCTCCACCTTTCACATCCTTGATTTTCTCACACCACACTTGAGCAACCATTGATTATACATCCTATAGGTGTGTTGTAGTGAGAGCTTTTATTGGTGATCAAGTGTTTAGATCACCAAGAGATCATTTCTTGTACTTTGAGGAGGCGGACGTGTGTGTCCGCGTTGTTTTGAGTTCGGGTGCGGACTCGGTTGTTTGAGGTGCGGCCTCGGCGAGCCGGTGGGCTTGCGGTGTGTACGGGACTAGGGAGTCCGAGGGCTTGTAGGTGTTGCGGCACCGAGGAGAGATCCATTGGGATCTTGCATAGTGGAAATCCTTCGTGTGTCGAAGGCGGGGATGTAGAGCAAGTGTGCTCGAACCTCGAAACAAACCCTTTGTGTTTGCGATTGCCTTTCTCTCTCTCTCTTTGTCTCTTGTTATATCTTGCATAGCTTATATTGTCTTTACATTTACATGCTTGATATATCTTGTGTGCATAATTGATATATATACTTGCTTGGGATTGTTGACTAACACTTGTATTCAACCAAGAGAGCCAACGCGGCACCTCAACCCATTCAAGGGGAATCTAGAGGAGTTTGTCCAGAGCCCTTCACGGGGAATTCGGCAACACTCTTGTGTTATACATAGTGTATAGTGTAAAAGTTTTAATTTGGTCATAATTGTTTTTAGCTTCCGCATTATTTGCATCATTTGTCATTAAGTGACCATTAGATTAGCCATCACCTATTCACTCCCCCTCTAGGTGAACCTACATTTAGATCTTGTGTAAAGGTAGATAGTATTGATATGCTCAAGTTCGCACACACACACACACAAAAGTTTAAAGTTTATTGGTTTTGATTTTCAGTTTAATCGATTTGAATTTCATGTCAAAAATATAGATATATATCTGTAACGCCCCGTTCCGGCGGGTACGGAGACGTTACTGCGACGTATATACGCAGACCCTCACGTACATACGCTAAGCATCAGTACAGGCAAGAATCAGAGTACGGAAGCAAGTGGTGCATTATATATTCCAACACATGAGTACAGTTTCAAAGTTATCACAGGAAGTGATAAATATTACAAGAATATTACATCACCAACATGGCGCAAATGCGAGAATACAATAATGTACAAGTATAAACAGTACAAAAGGAGGCTCAGAGTCATAACAGGAAAACTCAAGAGCCAAACAGGAGGGCCTGGAAGGATGGGGCTCTAGACGGGCTGCAGGAGATCCACGCTCCCGCTGCGTCACTCTGATCAGCAACTGGGAGAATCCACACGCTCCAAGCTCCAGACCTGGACATGAGGATCCAGAGGAGTCAGAACTCCCCGGCGAGTGGTGAGGCGAAAGCCAGATGGCGAGTATGGATAAGCACATGTGTATCGATAAATCTGGATCATAAACATGAAAACCGTGTCATAGGCACAAGCCTGCAGGAGTAAGTAGATAATACAGCATATGATATCAAGTAGGGAAGACTCATAGTATGATCAGATAAGAGCAGGAGACAGGCGGGATAGAATACAAGTAGAAAGCAGGAAGTAAGCAGGCATAGTATAATAATCATAAAACCAGAAAGCCGAAGTAAAATCCGATACAAGCAATCATGGCAAGGCATACTACAGATTCGTAGCTGGCATCTTTTATTATTATTATTACTCGTCTTACCCCGATGTCTAGATATGTGAACTAGCGTCCCAGCGCACATATATCCACATCTGAGTAAAGCAAGGTTGTTATTGGAAACCAACGGGGGTATCAATGAACAATGTTTATAGTGGGTCCCGTACATACCTGGGACCACGGCCCAGGATTATTCCGCTGCTTGGTGGACGGAACCTGCCGCAAGGCGATCAGGAGGATCTTATAGAATGCCCTTTATCAAGATAGTACCAGGAAGGAGGGAGCCAGCACTCCCCTCGGTCGCCTGGAGGCCCACATGTCAGACCGAAAGTTTTAGTTGCACAACATACCTAGTACCACTGTAAACACGAACATATATTGATAGCCGCAAGTTTCCCCCGACCCGATGCAAGTTGTTCCTTTTTATGATTTATTATGTAATTATCAATTTACGGGAATAGCAGGTGCAAGACATGATCAGGAGTTCAGGAGTACATAAGTACGGTAGATTCAGGTCACTGTATATATATAATACGGGATAATGAGCACAAGATTCAAGTCACTGCATGTAATGCAGGTAACAAGTATAGTATTCCCGTAAATGTGATAATCACAGGTCAAGTATTAATATGTCAGGAGGCAAGTGATAAGTCATGTCATAATAAGAAGCAAGTGTCAAGTAGCAAGTCGGGTGTCAGGTGATGACACAACAGTTGACAAGTGATACAGACAGGTGTCAGGTATTAGAATGTAGATGGTAGGTATCAAGCAAAAGCATGTCAAGTGTTAATATATCAAGTGTGTACTTGGCAAGTGATAAAATAATAGCTGAGCACAATCAAGCAGAGCTGAGTAAGCTGGAGCGAAGCTAATGTACAATACTAAATGCTATCACGCTCGGCGTGGTTACCACTCGCAGCGTAGCTAGGCACACGTGTCGCAGTAAGCGTGTGAACGCTATACTACTACTCACGGGAAGCCATGCTCACGGGGTAAATTACACTCGAACAGAGTAAGCGGTAAAGTGTTGACGCTAGGTCCGCCTACCAGGCGTAGCATAGAGAAAGTCCAGAGGACTTTAAAACTCAAAGGTCGTACCCAGAGATTAGGCCCGAAGGCAAGGGTACATGCAGAAAAGGTGTTAGTTTTAAACAACACAAATCGTGAATAATACAAGTCGACCGATGAAATGGGAAAGTCAAGAAGAAAGCGAGAACACTCGCCTAAATCTTCAGAAAATATAGTGAAATCCCCGATCTCCGGAATCTAGGAAATCAACGCGTCAACGCGTTAAAGAGAAAGAGATAGAGAGAGAGGAAATCAAGAGAGAGAAAGAAGTGGGGTATATATATATGGGATTATGATATATATATATATATATTATATATATATATATATATATATAATATATATATATATATATATATAATATATAATATAGCCATTGGAAAGCCTCTCACCCAATGAAACTTGCGTCCCCACAGGAGAAAATCTACGTCTAGGCGAAACAAAGTCAGACGCGGAAATAAAAGCTGCGTCCGGGAGGAAAAACGCGAGATTTGCTTTTAACAGAAAGGACAAAAAGCATGGTTCAGAATTGATCTTGCACGTCAAGCATTAAATGCAGTATGGAGAGCATCTCTGCATAAATGCGGAATCCAGGTTGGTGGAACTCGCGTATAGTGAGGAGAGAGAAAAAATAAAAAAGAGAAAAGTAAAATATCTGGATAAAATTCTGGTATCTGGGAAAACACCGAATACTCCGAAAAGTCCAAAAATTTAAGTAGCTTGGAAAGCCTCCCAAAAATTCTCAAAAATAATAATATTATATAAAGATTTTTTGTGTAATCGATTTTCAAAAATTCAATCCCATTTTCAAAATAAAAATCCTGAAGTCAACCGTCAATACCGGTCTACACCGGGTCGGCCGGATTTTGATAAAATCTGAAAAATCTCAGAAAATTCCTAAAAGGAAAAATATAATTCTAAGAAGTAATATGAAAGCGGAATGCAGAAATTTGATTCCAATTGTAAACTAAAATTCTTAGAATCAACCAGTGATACTGGCCGACACCAAATCCAGTGGAATTTCGATAAATTTAGAAAATTCTAAAAAAAGTATTTAGATAGAAAATGTAATTTTAAGAAGTTACAGAAAGCCGTTTTTAGAATTTCAATTTCGTTTGTAAATTAAAAATCCGAGAATCGGTCCGCGGTATTGGTCGACCTCGGTTTTGAAGATTTTCAGAAAAATTTCAGAAAATCATAGAAAATCCAAAATATTGGAAAACGATGTTTGAAACTGAAATCAGTCAAATCTGAATACCGGAATGACCAAATCGAGCAATACTCTAGGATCGGACTCGCGGTTCAGACTAGGGCTGACTCCGAGTCCACAAATCCAGATCCACAGCAAAACGATCATGTAAATAATTCATAATACAAAACAAATACTGAAACCAAATCAAAAAAATACGATCGAAAATGCGAATACGCAACTAAGTACGCATTCCGGGAGCGGGGTGTTACACTCCATCCACCTTACAAAAAAATTGCGTCCTCGCAATTTCGATAAGGGGTAAAATGTGAACACAAAAAGTTAGGAATGAGGATTATGCCAATCAAGATATGAATAACTATGAGCCGTTCTCCCAAATCGACTGAACGGTAAACTTAGAACTGAGACACCTCTGCCCTTCTGCCGTATATTTACATCCTCTGACGGTACCATCATAATACTGATCTGATGTCTACTTATAAAAGAACACTGTCAGAACTTTTAAAAAAACTAACTCATTCTGAATAATATAAAGTGAGATAACTTGGTGAGATAATCAATAATACTTCAATCAGACTGTGAACCAAAGCTGATGAAATCCATAGGAATCCGTAGTGCTGAAATCCATAAATATAAAATCCTGCATGGCATGATGTTGTCCTTCTGCAGTAGAATTACTAATGTGTCACATACATATTAATTCCCCGGGAATAAACCAGAATACCCAAGATAAAGAAAACCTTGATAATGCTGAGTATAAATCAAGAAGACCAATAATTAAGAATTTCTGCATACTGGGCGTTGCTAACTCTGAAAGACATAATCAAGAATATAGAATAACCCTGAAGAATTCTAAATACTGACTTCTGAATAATAACCCGACTGCAGATGAAACATGTAGAAGATATCTGAGCAATGCAAGATTGGTCGAATGGATCATTGACAAGGATCATGGCGATGGCTCAGATACAGCGATAAAACCATGTTCAGCGGATCCATGAAAGCACGCTAGGCAGAAGAAATCCGTGGAACGGGCTAGAGTGCTAAGCACTGAAGGAACTAGCCACGGGTAAAGCAAGCCAAGGTGAAGCTATCGCGTAGCACAGCTCAGTGTTAAGCATTAGGGTGCGGCAAAGCTAACGCTCTACGAGGCTCGCATATGGCGAAGGTCACGCGGCGAAGCCAGCGTGTAACACAACGCTAAATGCTAAGTACTAGGGTGCAACGAAGCTCACATCCAGTTAGGTTCACGGGTGACTAGAACACGACCTTCGCTTGGCGAGGCTAGCGGAGCCTATGGTCCACCAAATCAATAAAGACTGCCAGGAGTAAGTGGTCCTGAGAACACGATCAGAAAATCATAATAACCGAAACGAGTCCCAAATGCTGTCTTCTAAATAATAACCTGACTGCAAATCTGCTCTGAGAATACTTGAGTCCCATAAACATAGTTGAAGAAATCATGATCGCTATTGGAGTATTCTAAATGAAAAATACCATAACTCTGTCTGCCAGAAGTCCTGACTCTAGGATACTGTTTTATACTGACACTCCTCATGTAATGATACAGTCTATCTGATTATATAAGCGATGACTAGTCCACTTGATGTAAAACACCTAGGGGGGTGAATAGGTGATAATGCTAATCTAGAAACTAAATGCGCTAAATGCGGAAGCTTAAAACAAATTTGCAATCACACTTAATACAACACACAAGTGTAGCCGAATTCCCCGTGAAGGGCTCTGGACTAACTCCTCTTGATTCTCCTAGATATGGGTTGAGGTGCTATATGAAGCTCTTGTGGTTAAGTACAGGTGAGGCACACACAAACAACCAAGCATATAAGATGAATAAACAATATGAATATATGCAAGGCACAACACAAGTAAATATGATATGATGATATGAATGATGCTATGCACAATATAGAGAGAGAGAGAGAGTTGGAGAGACAATGGATCAAACGCAAACACAAAGATATGTTCCGAGGTTCGAGCCCTTAGCTCTACGTCCCCGCCTTCACCGAGAAGGATTTCTAATCCACTATACTCCCACCGAGGGAACCTCCACCGAGGAGGTTTGTTACAACAATAGAGTACCGAACTCCTCTCTCAAACACCGCCTCACAACGAGGGGTTGGCCCGTAACCAAACAACAACCAACACCTCTACCGAAGAGGGTTTACAAACCAAATTCCACCTCTCACAAGAGGGAGCAAACCACAAGCCTCAATCTCTACCAAAGAGGGAGCAAACCAATTACCCGATCAACCTCTACCTAAGAGGGATACAACAAAAGTAAGGGTGTACAACTTGGAGGCTCAACAACCTCAAACAATCTCTTTTCCCACAAACAAATGATCCTAAATAGATTAGGATAGAGGATATAGCTCAAGTGAAAAATCTAGGTGTTTGGAAAACAAAAACTCAAAGAAAACACTTGGGAAATCTCTTGTAGATGATAGAAGTGAAAATCCAAAACAATATCCCAAAAACCTAGTTTTCTTTGATTTTCCAAAACCCTTGAAAATCAATAAAGATGAAATCTTTAAGCTTTAAAACTCTTTGAAACTTCTTTTAAACTCTGGAGAAACTGAGAATTTTTCTTATTAAAAAACCTTGGCCAAAATCCCAAAGGAATGGGGTTTATATAGGCCAAAACCAGAAACTAGCGTTAGGCTGATCTGGCAGCCTGACAGGCTAGCGGTCGACCGGCCCGGTCGACCGCCAACGGTCAGAAATATGACTGTTGGGGCATCCGGTCGACCGCACAGCCGACCGCCCAGATACAGAGAGCAGACTTCTCTGCTCCGGTCGACCACTCGGTCGACCGCCCAGATACAGAGAGCAAGGCTCTCTGATCCGGTCGGCCGATCGACCGACCGGCCCACCGTGCAAGCAGACGTGCACAGGTCTGTGCACGTCGGTCGACCGCTCGGTCGACGGGCCTGGCCTGTCAGCACAGTTCTGGGTCAGAAAAACAGTTAAACATATTTCTAAATTCTTTTAAGTCTTTGTAAAAATCTCCAAAATAGTTTAATCATTTTGCATTGATACATAAACATGTGATAAATATTTTAACTCAAATATCAAGCATATGAAACTATTTTTGTGTCTTATCATTTTTACCAAAAAACCAAAACATGTATTTTGTCAACTTGAATTTTTTAATACATGAATAGGAAAGTCAAAATAAGTTTGTATAGGAAGTTTAAGCATGTATGTATATAGAGCACATCTAATATACATAAAACCAAGTAAACTTGTTTTGATCAGTCTATTCATGAAAACAAATATCGGTTAAACTAAAACCGAAAAAACCATAACATAAAACTTGTGTGTGTTGTGCACTTGAGCATATCAACTATACTAAGCTTTACACATGGATCTAAAACACACTAAATTAAAACTAGGATACCTAAGTCTTCTTGATGATCTTCCATCTTCAAGTTGACTCGGTCCAAACTCCGTGATCCAACGAGCAAGGCTATGTATGATCTTGACGCTCGGGCTCGAGAATCACCAAGTGAAGGCTTCCAAACTCCTCTTTTTGCAGCAATCACCAACTAATATCTTGATTAATGATCTGTAACTAAAATCACAAGATTATTTGTAAACATAACTACATGAGTTAATCATCATCAAAACTAGAGAGGAAGGCCTCCGGGCCAACAATCTCCCCTTTTTGATGATGACAAAACTCATGGAGTTATATATGCATGGATTAAAGTTAAGCTTCAAAGAAACTCCCCCTTAACTCATGCATAAACAAATAAACATAAATATACAATGAATATTAAACATGAAACATGCATAGACAAAATAATAGAAGGCTCTAGATACCATGAAATGTTCAAAAACAAAACATGCTCTAGATACCAATTAAAATTAAACTAAATTAAACTTAATATATGCAAAACATAAATACGCATATATCAAACTCAAAATCTTTCTCTCTCTTTTTGTCAATCATCAATAAAGGGTAAAAATCAAAACAAAACAAATCTTCTTCCCCTTTTTAATACAAAGAACATCATCAATAAGGGGTAAATAAAGACAATGTTCTCCCCCTTTTTGTCTAAAATAAAACAAAACCAATTAGGGGTGACAATCAATTAAGGTACCAATTGAAAATATGTCAAAGTAATATCTTGATACCAATTGAAAGTAAACATAGATCAATAAATAAATGGTATATGCGATGTACATTCATGAAGAGGAAGATGTGAAGCTTCCTACATAGATACATTACATGAGGAGGGATGACAAGCCTTAATTCACATAACATACACTATGTAATCATAGAGGAGATGTGAAGCTCCCCCTACACACGTGTACCACATAAAGAAGAGATTGTCAAGCTCTTCAATACAAGATACACTCATCATGAATCTATATGTAGAAGAGATGTTAAGCTCTCATTGCATATAGGCAATATAAATCAAAACTTTTGTATTTATTTTTTTTTAACAAAAATTTGAGATACCAATTTAAAACATTCAAATAACATCTTGATATCAAAAGAGAGTAATTTTTCCTTTTTAAGTATATGATATTAATTTCAAATTTTTATGTTCTATCATAAAGTAAGGGAGGAAATACAAATACCAATTGTAATATGAAAATCAAATTTTTCTCCCCCTTTATGAAATACCAACAAAGACAATGCGTAGGCTTGAAATGAGATACCAATTGAAAAGCAATTGAAAACTAATCAATTGAAACAAAATTGAAGCTCAAGCTTAGCATAAACACAAACATATATATGCATGAAAAATAGATACCAATTGAAATTGATATTCTTTGAAGTTAAAGCATACATACATACAAACATATATGAGTATACAAGAAAGGTCAAAATTGATGCCAATTGAAAGAGTCCAATGATACCAATTGAAACAACAATAATGATCAAGTGTATACATCATATAACTACCACCCAACCATGTTCAAGTTTAAAATGATTTTCAATATAAAGCATACAAGAGCATTGTAACAACCAAATTTTATTTTTACCTAAATTTCTCCTCATCCTAATTATTAAGAATTGTTGTTAAAGGTATTATCTAAAGTAGTTACCCTCCATATTTCAATAGCAACAATTTAAGCTTAATTAGGTGACCCACTCCCCTTTAAAAGTTTTTATTAATTATTAGATTGTGGTGACTAAGAATATATGGCATGAAGGCTTATGTACATGTGTTATTGTGCCAATTAGTGACTTAACAAGGGTAAGAGATGGCATGAATTGCAACCTAATCTTTCTTTTTCTCTTAACCAACCAAGTATTACCCTAACAATTGGATTAGGGGTAGGTATGCATGCTTGGGGGGGATCAAGGGCTAGGATCTCATTGAGGTTTGTGAGTCCAAGTGGCAACATGAGAGAGAGCCCTCCCCCACCTAGTAACTTGCACAAAAATAGGTTGACTACCAAAACTGCCCTCATCTTCATCCTCTCCCAAAATCTGAAAATTTCTCCTCTCCAAAGTTGAGAACTTGGAGCCCTAACCCACTCATTTCTCTTCTCTAAAATTCTGAGAAAATAGGACACCCTCTCTAGCCCAATCCTAACCCTTCACCACTCCTCTAAACCCTAGATCGAAGCTACACAAGAGGGGAGGACGAGATCCGCGCGCGCAGCAGGCACAGCCGCAGCAGCACGCGCCGTGCTGCTGGCTGGCCGCGGAACCGCGGCGGAAAGGGTGGAACCGCGGCAGATCTGGAGGGGGGAGGCCGGAGCTTGGAGGGGGAAGCTTTTTTGGTGAGTTGGGGGAGGATCTAGCACTTCTATAGAAGGATTTTTGAGGCCCAACTCACTATTTTCAGATCTGAAAACCAAGGTGAGTAAACATAAACTATTAGGGTTATTTTTCATCAAATTAGAGAAGTAGAAATTTCTTTTATTATGTATAGATTACCCACAAGTGTGTTATTCGCTATTTATGTGATTATCCTTAAGCTAAATGAGATCTAATGGAGTATTACATAGTTGTTATGTCTCTACTTTATCTTGTGATAAAATGCATGTGTGAAATGCATGTTCTAGCTTACTAATCATGCCTAAATGAGATGATTTAGTATAAAATTCACTATTTTGTGATTATCCTCAAGCTAAATGAGATCTAATGGAGTATTACATAGTTGTTATGTCTCTACATTATCTTGTGATGAAAAGCATGTGTGAAATACATGTTCTAGCTTACTAATCATGCCTAAGTGAGCCAATTTAATAATTTAATTTGCTGTTTTGTTTCCTTATCAATATCATGATAGTCAAATTTGATATGTATATGGCATGACCTTTACCTTTCATAAATAGAAATGGTATGATGCATGTGTGAAGTGTATGATCCGTACCAATATCACTCCATGAATGACAATCTTTTGACTTTGAGTCTTACATTATGTCTACTCAAGTGTAAGGGGGAAGACCCCTCCTTATAATATGGCGTTGTGTTAAGTATTAGCAAGTATATGGGGATAATGCATATATTCATGCGGGGTTGAATGTGGCATGCTATGACTTTACCATGATATTGGGAAACCCCCAAGTACATGTTTTCTTCCTTCTGGTTACGCATCAATTTTGGGTATGACGTGTAAGTTAGTTTTAAATTGCTTGCTATGAATATTATAACTTAACCTTGCATGCATGCATTTATGCATAAAGGAGGAAGGGGCCGGGCGGAGCCGGTAGGAGGGGGGAAGACGGGGACTTGACATATAATTATGAATATATATAAAAGGAGGAAGGGGCCGAGCGGGAGCAGGTAGGAGGGGGGAAGACGGGGAATTTATATGTTTTATATATACGAATTATAAAAGGAGGAAGGGCCGGGCGGGAGCCGGTAGGGGTGGAAGCCGGGGAATTGCATTTAAATCGAAGGGCATGTAAAAGCGAACTGTCAAGTTTTATCCCATATTGGTAATATTTGTATTAACCTAGAATGTCACACTATGTATATAACGAGCCGAGTTGATGTGGAAGGACTAATCCACGAAAATTTACGCACATATTCATGTAAGTAATTCACTTTGTGTCATGACATAGCGGAATGTAACTCTTGATAGTGAAGACATGTAAACCACAAATGTATGGGCCCTAAAACAAGTAAATTAAGTTGGAGAATTTTATTATCTCATGGGCCTAGTTGTAAACTACCCCTTTTAGAATGCTTGTCTTATGAAATTACTGTATCAACACCCTATAGCATGGTTTACTCATTGAGCTGTCGAGCTCATTTTATTTTCTCTCCATCTTTTCAGGTTTGGATAAGGGTAAAGGACCATTCTAACCGGAAGAATTAAGTTATGGAATGTATGGCATATTGTTGTATCGTTTTGATTGACTCTTGTTATATAAATATGTATGTATGGGCTCTACTTAAGACTTTTTCTTGTGGATATCATGTTGGGATGTACTCGGTGTATATTTGTCCTTGGTATTTGAAACTAGGGGCTTATATGTGTTGTAATATTTTGGATTTATGGACTCCGTTGATATGTAATGTTCATGAACTTCGAAAGATGGCCATGTGTGGGAATATTGTGTTGGAAATTTAACTCTTGTGATTCTATGATGAGAAGATACATGATTGCGAAGGAGGATGCAAGTTATGACATATGTATATAGTTAAGGTTCATTGTGTTATGCCATGATAAATAGGCCGTGTGGGCCGAAATCTTTGATGGGATTAAGTAGGCCTTGGAGCCGAAATTGTTATTTATTGTCTGCGGGAAATGACAAAATATTAAGGATGATGCTGTCAAAATTTTTACTATATGAGTATTGGAGATAATTGGTGTTTTAGGCCTAATCTTATTTAAAAGAGGCTGGGACCGTTACAGTTGGTATCAGAGCAGGGTTTAGGCAAGGTTAGCCTAGATAGATGTAGTATGCGGGACTGATTAAGTAATCATGCGAAATTGTATGTATGCTTGGGTAAGTTAGATATGGGGTATTGGGGAGATAGTAGAATCTTAGGGTATTTGACCCTGAAATGTAGGATATTTAACTGTTCTCTACATTTGAATTTGGGTACCCGCATACCTTAATTCAAATGGATCTTGCAAGGGGTGCGGGCCCTTTTGTAAGGAATTCCAGTGTTATGGGATACCGGAAAAGAGAGAGCAATCAAAATATCACATAAGTCGGGTTAAACCTATTGGAAGGACAGTCGTGCCCAATGGAAATTTATGAAAGGTGGGTATGATTAAAGAAGTGATGATTCTCTAACATGTCTTGTTACATATTCATGCAATTTATTATTTAGGGAGAATTGGAAGACCAATCGTCTAATGTAAACCTCTTGCTTCTACAGATGGGAGATTCCGAGATGACAGGATCATCATCCGATGGTCCGGGGTCGGAAAGTCTGAGTTGGATTGCGGACCACATAGACTGGGATTTCGAATCCGATGAGACTGATCCAACTATCATTCTGAAAGGTCCCCCAGACAGTAAGGATACAGGGGTTCGCATGGGACAAGATGATAAGGATGAGACTAGTGAGGCAGAGAGTGCCATAAGGAATGTACCAACAACTGTAGAATTGGGAGTCTTACCCAACGATGAGATGAATCCTGAAGGAAGGATTTTCTTTGGAGGTATTTGGTGGGACTCCAGCTGGGTAGAAGACATGGATCTTTACGATGATCATGAGAATTGGGGATGTGAATATGATGCTGTCCTGAAGGAAGAAGAAGAGGATCCTGAAGAGGAAGAGGACCCTGAGGAAGTAGACCAAGAAGAAGAAGACCCTGAAGAAGTAAACCCAGAAGAGGAAGACCCCGAAGAAGAAGAAGAGGACATTGAGAGGGATGATTCTGTAGGGGACGACAAGGAGGAAAGCTTCTCAGGTTCTAATATAACCCCCTGATAGAGGTCTAGGTGGGTAGCAAATATATATATATTTTTTTTTGGAGGAAAGGAATGTTGACTCATATAAGTGTTATATATATATATATATATATATATATATATATATATATATATATATATATATATATATATATATATATATGGGAAAAGTTGTGGTCTGTGCTATGCTAGCAATATGTGTGAACGATGTATCTCCTTGTGACTGCACTTGCATGTTTTGTAAGAATGTAAATGTCCCAATGTAAATCTTGTCATGGAAACATTTTGTGGATAAATGAAATTAGTATTTTGTTTTGGAGCTATTCTACTTATTGTTATTTAGTTGCCGTTGATTAAGTTTAACTATTCTTTTAGGTATAAATGGACTTAAATTTTCCTCCACCCGATGCCAACTCGGACGGCGACGTCCCATTGCACAGCGCAATCGGGAGCGTCCATCCCCCGGCAAGTCATGAATTCTTGAGTGAACAATCTAATGCCAATCAGAGGGTTCCAGACAGAATACCAGATTGGCTGGTACAGCTGGCAATTGTTAATAACCTCGCAGAGCCCTTGAGCAATTCTAAAAGTTAAATCCACCAGCTTTTAGAGGGGGGTTGATCCTATTCAAGCTGAAGAATGGCTCCGTCAGATCGAGAAGATACTTGATGTTATGGAATGCACTGAAAACCAACGGGTATCTTTCGCCTCCTTTATGTTCCAAGGTGAGGCTGAGCGTTGGTGGGAGATGATTAAAGGAGGGGCTAAGACTTTGGGGAGGGAGATCTCTTGGAACTTTTTAGTTAAAAAGTTCAATGAAAAATACATACCGGGAGTGGTGAAGGACAGACTTGCAATGGAATTTCAAGACCTAAAGCAGGATCAATTGACGGTGAGCCAGTATGAAGCTAAATTTACTCAACTGTCTAGGTATGCTGAGAAACTGGTGTCCGATGAGGAGGATAGGACAAAAAGATTTGTCAGGGGCTTGAGGCCTGAAATCAGGAGTAAGCTGATCCCTTTCCAACTACAAGTTTATAGTCAAGCTGTTGAGAAGGCAATGGAAATTGAAAGGGACATGCAGGAGAGGCAGGAGATAAGGACCAGGGAACTGCCCTTCATGAAGCGCCCCCGGTATAATAATGCCCCGAGCTTTGGAACTCAGTCCATGAGGCCCGACAGAGGTACCGGATCTTCTTTTATGCCCGCCCAGGGGACCAAGGTGAACTCATGGCCCAAGAGTAGGGGATTGCCCCATTCGGCATTACCAATGTCCTCCCAACGCTCCAACTTTGCGGGAAACCAGTGGTGTCCAAGGTGTAACCGAAGCCACACTGGCAGTTGCGCCGTCGGTAAGCAATGCTTTGTCTGTGGCAGAATGGGTCACATGAGGAGGGATTGCCCAAACTTACATGGATATCCAGGAGCTAGCAGGGGAACGGGAAGACCGACCATGGGCATCGCCCCAACAGCAGGAGGACAAGCTACCGCCTTTCGGCAACCTTTCAACAGAACTCGCTCGGCCATGACTCAAGCATCGGTACAGCAACCTAGAGCTCAAGGGAGAATGAATGCAATCACTCCGCAGGAGGCTCGAGCATCCAATGCCGTGGTGGAAGGTACCGTCTGTGTATCCGAAAATATTGCTCGAGTACTATTTGATCCCGGTGCTACCCACTCATTTATTTCTTCATCATTTGCTACAATTATTAATAAGGAATCCGAACCTTTGAACTATCAACTAGTGGTGTCAACCCCTGTAGGCGCTAGAGTGACCACTAGCGAGTACTATAAGGGATGTGAAATCATCATAGGTGAGATGAAGACACAAGCAGACCTAATTAAATTAGGAGAGATGGAATTTGACATCATCCTAGGAATGGATTGGTTGTCAACATATCGGGCTCATGTAGACTGTCATCAGAAGAAAATAATTTTTAAGTTAGAGGGGGCTCCAGAAAGAGTTTATGAAGGGGTGAAGAATAAAATTTGCACTCCAGTCATCTCTGCCCTAAAGGCCACTAAGTTATTGAGGCGAGGGTGTCAAGGATTTTGGCAACCCTTATTGGTGAGGAAGACATGACGGTAAAGGTTGAAAACATAGAGGTTGTAAGAGACTATCCTGATGTTTTTCCGGAGGATCTACCCGGCTTACCCCCAGATAGGGAAGTAGAATTTTTCATTAATCTTCTACCAGGGACAAGTCTCATATCCAAGGCACCCTATAGAATGGCACCCCCAGAAATGAAAGAATTGAAGGACCAGTTGCAAGAGTTGCTAAGCCTCGGGTTTATTCGGCCGAGTGCATCACCTTGGGGTGCTCCTGTATTATTTGTTAAGAAGAAGGA
Source organism: Agave tequilana (assembly GCA_038442645.1). Lineage (NCBI taxonomy): Eukaryota > Viridiplantae > Streptophyta > Magnoliopsida > Asparagales > Asparagaceae > Agave > Agave tequilana. The sequence continues at coordinate 57,832 of JAVJIF010008662.1, forward strand.
TGGGAGCATGAGGCTGTGTATAGATTATCGCGAACTGAACAAGGTCACTATCAAGAATCGATATCCACTGCCGAGGATTGATGACCTCTTTGATCAACTTCAGGGTGCCAGCATATTTTCCAAAATAGATCTAAGATCAGGATACCATCAATTAAAGATCAAGCCGGAAGATGTTTCTAAGACGGCCTTTCGGACCAGATATGGCCACTATGAGTTTTTAGTAATGCCATTTGGCTTGACCAATGCTCCAGCAGCATTTATGGACTTGATGAATAGGATTTTCCAGCCATACCTAGATCAATTCATGGTGGTGTTTTATTGGTGACATACTAATCTATTCAAAGAACAAAGAAGATCATGAAAGACACTTAAGGATAGTATTACAATTATTAAGAGAGAAGCAACTTTATGCAAAGCTTAAGAAGTGTGAGTTCTGGCTGAAGAAAGTTGGATTCTTGGGTCACATCATAGATGAGGAAGGAATATCAGTGGACCCTGCAAAGATCGAGGCGATTAAGGGGTAGCCTCGACCTACGAATGTCACAGAGGTGCGAAGCTTCCTAGGATTGGCTGGGTATTACCGGAGATTTGTAGCAGGATTCTCCAAAATAGCTGCACCCATATCCCAGTTAACCAAGAAAGGCCTCAAATTCTATTGGGGAGATGATCAGGAGAAAAGCTTTCAAGAACTAAAGGATAAACTAACATTGGCTCCAATCTTAGCCATGCCCATTGGAAATGGAGGTTATGTTGTATTCAGTGATGCGTCGAAGTCAGGCCTGGGGTGTGTATTGATGCAGCATGGGAGAGTAATTGCATATGCTTCTAGACAATTAAGGAACCATGAGAAAAATTACCCAACCCATGACCTTGAACTAGCTGCAGTCTTCTTTGCCTTAAAAATTTGGCGACACTACCTTTATGGAGTATTATGTGCTATATATACAGATCATAAAAGCCTAAAGTATATCTTCACCCAAAGGAATTGAATATGCGTCAAAGAAGATAGTTGGAGTTGATGAAGGATTATGACTTGGACATTCATTATCACCCTGGGAAGGCCAATGTGGTGGCTGATGCTCTGAGTAGGACGTCTGGAGGATCCTTAGCTGTGTTGTTAACCCAGCAATCGGACTTGTTAAGGGAGATGGAGAGAATGCAACTTGAAATTCATATAAGAGAACCCCGGTATGGAATGAACCAGATAAATCAAGTTAGCATTGGCTTCAATCTCTACGAAGAAATCAAGGAAGCACAAAGAAGGATGAGCAGGCAGCTAAAAATTTGAGAGGGTACAAAGAGGTGAAACTCAAGATTTTACCATTTCTAGGGACTTGCTAAGAAAGGGAAGCCGAATATTTGTACCTCCAGATTTTAAGCTCAAGGAGCGAATTTCAACTGAACCCATTGCACCCCTTACACCGCACATCCTGGAACAACCAAGATGTATCAGGATCTACGGGCAAACTTTTGGTGGGAAGGAATGAAAAAGGACATAGCTAATTTTGTTCAGAGATGTTTGATATGCCAACAAGTTAAGGCTGAACACAAGAAGCCTTCGGGACTCCTCATGCCTTTGCAAATCCCTGAATGGAAGTGGAGCAACATTACTATGGATTTTGTAACAGGGCTTCCTAGATCCCCTCAAGGATATGATGCCATATGGGTGATAGTCGACCGACTTACAAAGTCCGCTCATTTCCTACCCATCCGAATAAACTATTCGATGGATAAATTAGCCCAGATCTATCTCCGAGAGATAATCAGGATTCATGGAGTTACTGAGACAATTGTGTCAGATCGAGACCCTCAGTTTCAGTCAAGGCTGTGGGTCAGTCTATCCCAAGCTCTGGGCACCAAACTACACCCAAGTATAGCTGCGCACCGCAACCCGCAAACTGATGGACAGTCAGAGAGAACTATTCAAATATTGGAAGATATGCTGAGAGCATGTGTGTTGGATTTCAGAGGCAATTGGGATAGATACCTATCATTAGTGGAGTTTGCATATAACAATAGCCATCAATCCATTATTGGAATGCCGCCATTTGAAGCCTCGTACGGTAGGAAGTGTAGGTCTCCATTTGTTGGGAAGAGATGGGTGACCGAACGTTGTTTGGACCTGATATAGTGCAAGAAACAACGGAGAAAATCCGGATAATAAGGAAGAGAATGAGGGCGGCCTAGAGTAGACAAAAGACATATGCAGATCGGCGCCGGAGACCCTTGGAGTTTGCAGAAGGCGACAAAGTTTTCTTGAAGATATCACCAATGAAAGGAATGGTACGGGGTGGCAAACGGAATAAATTAGACCCCCGTTATGTTGGGCCCTTTGAAATATTGGAAAGAATTGGACCTCTGGCCTATCGGTTAGCCTTACCACCAGAGATTGAGAAAATACATGACGTATTTCATGTATCCCAATTAAGAAAGTATGTACCAGATCCGAACCATGTTCTTAAATACTCACCACTGCAACTCCAAGAAGACTTATCATATACAGTGGAGCCGGTTCAAATTCTAGACCGTAAGGAGAAACAACTACGAAACAAAGCAATCCCTTTAGTAAAGGTTTTATGGAGAAGTAAAGAGATTGAAGAAACTACCTGGGAACCAGAGGAAGAGATGAAGCAAATTTACCCACAACTTTTTCAAGGTACGTCAGGCTTCGGGGTCGAAGCTCTCTTTTAGGAGGGTAGAAATGTAACAACCAAATTTTATTTTTACCTAAATTTCTCCTCATCCTAATTATTAAGAATTGTTGTTAAAGGTATTATCTAAAGTAGTTACCCTCCATATTTCAATAGCAATAATTTAAGCTTAATTAGGTGACCCACTCCCCTTTAAAAGTTTTTATTAATTATTAGATTATGGTGACTAAGAATATATGGCATGAAGGTTTATGTACATGTGTTATTGTGCCAATTAGTGACTTAACAAGGGTAAGAGATGGCATGAATTGCAACCTAATCTTTCTTTTTCTCTTAACCAAACAAGTATTACCCTAACAATTGGATTAGGGGTAGGTATGCATGCTTGGGGAGGGATCAAGGGCCAGGATCTCATTGAGGTTTGTGAGTCCAAGTGGCAACATAAGAGAGCCCTCCCCCACCTAGTAACTTGCACAAAATAGGTTGAATACCAAAACTGCCCTCATCTTCATCCTCTCCCAAAATCTGAAAATTTCTCCTCTCCAAAGTTGAGAACTTGGAGCCCTAACCCACTCATTTCTCTTCTCCAAAAATTCTGAGAAAAATAGGACACCCTCTCTAGCCCAATCCTAACCCCTCACCACCCCTCTAAACCCTAGATCGAAGCTACACAAGATGGGAGGACGAGATCCACGCGCGCAGCAGGCACAGCCGCAGCAGCACGCGCCGTGCTGCTGGCTGGCCGCGGAACCGCGGCGAAAAGGGTGGAACCGCGGCAGATCTGGAGGGGGGAGGCCGGAGCTTGGAGGGGGAAGCTTTTTGGTGAGTTGGGGGAGGATCTAGCACTTCTATAGAAGGATTTTTGAGGCCCAATTCACTATTTTCAGATCTGAAAACCAAGGTGAGTAAACCTAAACTATTAGGGTTATTTTTCATCAAATTAGAGAAGTAGAAATTTCTTTTATTATGTATAGATTACCCACAAGTGTGTTATTCGCTGTTTATGTGATTATCCTTAAGCTAAATGAGATCTAATGGAGTATTACATAGTTGTTATGTCTCTACTTTATCTTGTGATGAAATGCATGTGTGAAATGCATGTTCTAACTTACTAATCATGCCTATATGAGATGATTTAGTATAAAAATTCGCTATTTTGTGATTATCCTCAAGCTAAATGAGATCTAATGGAGTATTACATAGTTGTTATGTCTCTACATTATCTTGTGATGAAAATCATGTGTGAAATACATATTCTAACTTACTAATCATGCCTAAGTGAGCCAATTTAATAATTTAATTCACTGTTTTGTTTCCTTATCAATATCATGATAGTCAAATTTGATATGTATATGGCATGACCTTTACCTTTCATAAATAGAAATGGTATGATGCATGTGTGAAGTGTATGATCCGTACCAATATCACTCCATGAATGACAATCTTTTGACTTTGAGTCTTACATTATGTCTACTCAAGTGTAAGGGGGAAGACCCCTCCTTATAATATGGCGTTGTGTTAAGTATTAGCAAGTATATGGGGATAATGCATATATTCATGCGGGGTTGAATGTGGCATGGTATGACTTTATCATGATATTGGGAAACCCCCAAGTACACGTTTTCTTCCTTCTGGTTACGCATCAATTTTGGGTATGACGTGTAAGTTAGTTTTAAATTGCTTGCTATGAATATTATAACTTAACCTTGCATGCATGCATTTATGCATAAAGGAGGAAGGGGCCGGGCGGGAGCCGGTAGGAGGGGGGAAGACGGGGACTTGACATATAATTATGAATATATATAAAAGGAGGAAGGGGCCGAGCGGGAGCCGGTAGGAGGGGGAAGACGGGGAATTTATATGTTTTATATATACGAATTATAAAAGGAGGAAGGGGCCGGGCGGGAGCCGGTAAGGGTGGAAGCCAGGGAATTGCATTTAAATCGAAGGGCATGTAAAAGCGAACTGTCAAGTTTTATCCCATATTGGTAATATTTGTAATAACCTAGAATGTCACACTATGTATATAACGAGCCGAGTTGATGTGGAAGGACTAATCCACGAAAATTTACGCACATATTCATGTAAGTAATTCACTTTGTGTCATGACATAGCGGAATGTAACTCTTGATAGTGAAGACATGTAGACCACAAATGTATGGGCCTAAAACAAGTAAATTAAGTTGGAGAATTTTATTATCTCATGGGCCTAGCTGTAAACTACCCCTTTTAGAATGCTTGTCTTATGAAATTACTGTATCAACACCCTATAACATGGTTTACTCATTGAGCTGTCGAGCTCATTTTATTTTCTCTCCATCTTTTCAGGTTTGGATAAGGGTAAAGGACCACTCTAACCGGAAGAATTAAGTTATGGAATGTATGGCATATTGTTGTATCGTTTTGATTGACTCTTGTTATATAAATATGTATGTATGGGCTCTACTTAAGACTTTTTCTTGTGGATATCATGTTGGGATGTACTCGGTGTATATTTGTCCTTGGTATTTGAAACTAGGGGCTTATGTGTGTTGTAATATTTTGAATTTATGGACTCCGTTGATATGTAATGTTCATGAACTTCGAAAGATGGCCATGTGTGGGAATATTGTGTTGGAAATTTAACTCTTGTGATTCTATGATGAGAAGATACATGATTGCGAAAGAGGATGCAAGTTATGACATATGTATATAGTTAAGGTTCATTGTGTTGTGCCAAGATAAGTAGGCCGTGTGGGCCGAAATCTTTGATGGGATTAAGTAGGCCTTGGAGCCGAAATTGTTATTTATTGTCTGTGGGAAATGACAAAATATTAAGGATGATGCTGCCAAAATTTTTACTATATAAGTATTGGAGATAATTGGTGTTTTAGGCCTAATCTTGTTTAAAAGAGGCTGGGACCGTTACAAGCATGATCTCCATCCAACCGCCTTAGATGGTAGGGGTTTTCAAAAAAATAGATTTGAAAAATAAAGTTTGTTTGAAAACTCTACCAAAATGAAGAATACGAACTAGTTAAATGGAAAAACTTGTTAAACAAGTACGAAATCCTTCAAGTAAGGAATAAAACAAATATTTTTCATGAAACATGAAATCCACATGATAATCAACACTCTAAGGCAATTAAGCATAAATATGACTCATGAAAACAAACACATGAGTAAACAATAAATGTGAGTGTACAAATAGGATGTGAAGATCATAATCATGAAAGATATTCAATTAAGCTCAATTAATTCCTTGAAACATGAAAACATGAAAATCATCAAAACTTATTTAATCTTCAAGGTATATGTATGTCCTATACAAACTAAAGTATACATACATATCCAAACACAACGAGTCCACAAACATATATGCATGAAGGCACGTGGCTCAAAAGGATATACATGTATATCTAATAGTTTGGACAAGATAGACATATACATGAAGTTTAAACATAAACACAAAAACATGAAACAAATCCAAAAATGGGAATACAAGTTTAAAATTCATGGATCATCAAACTAGACTATACTAGCACATCTAATGGGTTCAAATAAGCATTCAAGCTCAAACATATATAGATTTATTTGTGGCCCACTATATGCACAAATATATACCTAGTCTTAATGAAAACTAACATTTAAACATATATTCAACATCTAAAGGATCAAAACAAGATATAAATCATCATGATAAACATAAACATGATTATTATGTAAATCCACATGTTATTAGAGCTATGATAAACATGATAGCTAAACAAACGGTGAGAACACAAAATAATGATCCATATTAAACATGGGTGTCTCAAAGGGGCTATGCATGCATGTCAAGGATCTAATAATCATGGCATTATCATAATAATCTACAAACAATAAAACATGTTATAAACAATGAATTATGAAAGCATGTAAACATTAATAAGGAGTTAGGAATCGTTACCAAAACCTAGAAGGCAACTTTCCTTATCTCCAAAACATGGTGGTCCTCTCCACCAAACTTCCCTTGAAAGTGATGCATCCAAATAATCTCCTTTAAGTACGGAACGCATCCGCTCCAAGGTACCGCTACTCTCACGTCATGTGAGAGCCCACACCTACATCAAACATAAGAGGGGTGGTCTTTGGTACCCATAATCTTTTGGGTCCATGGGGGTTAGTACCTTCTCTAACCCAAACAAAATTATTTGCTAAATTTGAAGTATGTATTCTATCAAAGCAAAATTTAGTAAGGTGGCCCTTACGTCCATAATGTGTACAATTGTACACATGAGCATACAATGTGTGATGGTGGTGACCGTGAGGAGCATGTGTATGCAGTGGAGGGTGTGCATGAAAAGATGGAACTTGTTTCTTTCGAAACAAAGTTTCCAAACGTGTATGGCCCACAACACATTGGCTCAAAGTGGAGCCCAAACAATCAACACTCTTCTTAAGTAAGGATATATCATGTTCAATTAAAGAAGAAGTGTGGCATGCAATAGGTGAAGTGTGTGATACTACCCTAGCATGGCAAACATGTGCATCAATCTTATTTTTCAAAAATTCATTTTTCTTTAAACACATATCTAAATCTTTTGAAATAGAAATAATTTTTGTTTTCAAAGATTCATTTTCTTTTACAACAAAATTAACTTTTGAAGATAAAAACTCATTTTTCTTCAACACATCATCACAATTATTTTTAGATTTCAACAATTCATTTTCTTTTAAAATAAGATTAAGTTGAGATCTAAGTGAGTCACATTTACTAGAAACCTCTTCCTTCTCTTGCAAAACAATCTCAATTTTAGATGACAAATTTTCTTTTCTTCTTTTAAAACAAGATTCTCCTTTTTCAATATTTTGTATTTAGAAATCAAATTTTCACAATTTCTAGCAAGTTCATCATTCATAGCTTGTGCCTCTAGACATTCATTGCAATATGAATTAGAACTAGCATCTAGTTGAGTGTTCGAGTGTACCTCAAGGGAGTCATTTCCTTGGACCATGAAGCAATGTTCTTCGGACTCATCTCTTCTAGATCCTCTCTTCTTTTCGATAATCTTTGGTAGCTCGGGAGAAGTCAAATTCTCCAAACTGCAAAAGCTGAATCATAGTGAGCAAACACATGTAAATAATCTTTATGAAGTGATGCTCTAAGTGCTTCTAGGGCTATTGCATTGGCCTCTATATGCTTGCTATCACTAAGGAAGATTTCTTGGTAATGTCAAGGTGAACTTTATATCCTAGGGCTTTTAAATGACAACTCATCATAACCTTCCAAATCTCAAGTTTAGAAATGTCAAACATAGGAAGGCTATCCATGAGTGCAAACTATATGTGTGCAAACAACAAAAGTGTGCAAATGCAAATGGAAGATTAGCAAACAAGGATCTCACTCCTAGAATGTTAAGCCTAAGTATCAGGAGCGTAGGCTCTGATACCAATTGTAAAACACCTAGAGGGGGGTGAATAGGTGATAATGCTAATCTAGAAACTAAATGCGCTAAATGCGGAAGCTTAAAACAAATTTGCAATCACACTTAATACAACACACAAGTGTAACCGAATTCCCCGTGAAGGGCTCTGGACTAACTCCTCTTGATTCCCCTAGATATGGGTTGAGGTGCTATATGAAGCTCTTGTGGTTAAGTACAAGTGAGGCACACACAAACAACCAAGCATATAAGATGAATAGGCAATATGAATATATGCAAGGCACAACACAAGCAAATATGATATGATGATATGAATGATGCTATGCACAATATAAAGAGAGAGAGTTGGAGAGACAATGGATCAAACGCAAACACAAAGATATGTTCCGAGGTCGAGCCCCTAGCTCTACGTCCCCGCCTTCACTGAGAAGGATTTCTAATCCACTATACTCCCACCGAGGGAACCTCCACCGAGGAGGATTTGTTACAACAATAGGAGTACCGAACTCCTCTCTCAAACACCGCCTCACAACCGAGGGGTTGGCCCGTAGCCAAACAACAACCAACACCTCTACCGAAGAGGGTTTACAAACCAAACTCCACCTCTCACAAGAGGGAGCAAACCACAAGCCTCAACCTCTACCAACGAGGGAGCAAACCAATCACCCGATCAACCTCTACCAAAGAGGGATACAACAAAAGCAAGGGTGTACAACTTGGAGGCTCAACAACCTCAAACAATCTCTTTTCCCATAAACAAATGATCCTAAATAGATTAGGATAGAGGATATAGCTCAAGTGAAAAATCTAGGTGTTTGGAAAACAAAACTCAAGAAAACACTTGGGAAATCTCTTGTAGATGATAGAAATGAAAATCCAAAACAATATCCCAAAAACCTAGTTTTCTTTGATTTTTCAAAACCCTTGAAAAACAATAAAGATGAAATCTTTAAGCTTTAAAACTCTTTGAAAACTTCTTTAAACTCTGGAGAAACTGGGAATTTTTCTTATTAAAAAACCTTGGCCAAAATCCCAAAGGAATGGGGTTTATATAGGCCAAAATCAGAAACTAGCCGTTAGGCTGATCTGGCAGCCTGACAGGCTAGCGGTCGACCGGCCCGGTCGACCGCCAACGGTCAGAAATATGACCGTTGGGGCATCCGGTCGACCGCACGGCCGACCGCCCAGATACAGAGAGCAGACTTCTCTGCTCCAGTCGACCGCTCGGTCGACCGCCCAGATACAGAGAGCAAGGCTCTCTGATCCGATCGCCGACCTGCCGACCGGCCCACTGTGCCAGCAGACGTGCACAGGTCTGTGCACGTCGGTCGACCGCCCGGTCGACCGGCCTGGCCTGTCGGCACAGTTCTGGGTCAGAAAACAGTTAAACATATTTCTAAAAATTCTTTTAAGTCTTTGTAAAATCTCCAAAAATAGTTTTATCATTTTGCATTGATACATAAACATGTGATAAATATTTTAACTCAAATATCAAGCATATGAAACTATTTTTGTATCTTATCATTTTTACCAAAAAATCAAAACATGTATTTTGTCAAACTTGGATTTTTCAATACATGAATAGGAAAGTCAAAATAAGTTTGTATAGGAAGTTTAAGCATGTATATATATAGAGCACATCTAATATACATAAAAACTAAGTAAACTTGTTTTGATCAGTCTATTCATGAAAACAAATATCGGTTAAACTAAAACCGAAAAACCATAACATAAAACTTGTGTGTGTTGTGCGCTTGAGCATATCAACTATACTAAACTTTACACATGGATCTAAAACACACTAAACTAAAATTAGGATACCTAAGTCTTCTTGATGATCTTCCATCTTCAAGTCGACTCGGTCCAAACTCCGTGATCCAACGAGCAAGGCTATGTATGATCTTGACGCTCGGGCTCGGGAATCACCAAGTGAAGGCTTCCAAACTCCTCTTTTTGAAGCAATTACCAACTAATATCTTGATTAATGATCTGTAACTAAAATCACAAGATTATTAGTAAACATAACTACATGAGTTAATCATCATCAAAACTAGAGAGGAAGGCCTCCGGGCCAACACTTGATGTACTGGTCTCCCAGGATGTATCCATAAATACAAGAATATAATGCGACGCCAAAGATCTATCCAATATAAGACAATGTGATGTACCAGAGTCGAGGAATGCCAGAACATAACGAGAGCGAACCACATCTGCCCTGCTGTTACCTCACTAGTCTACGCATATCTTAAATTGGCATAAAGATTACGAAATCAGAATCGTAAAAATAGAAGAGATAGAAATCATGAAATAGGGAGGTAGACACGGACGGACTAGGATTGGTGATGATAGTGCAATGAGAAAGATATGATATAGAGAATTTACCAACTCCCGGACATGCTAAGAATGGGGACAATGGTTACGGTCAGTACTTTCAGGGTTCCTTTTTCAGATATTGAGCATCCTTTTCTGTTCTCACTCCATCAGTATCCTGACTTCCTCTTCAGTTAGATTATGTGTTTGCCTCCTTTTACCATGTGCCCTAACTCTTGGTCTCTTTTGTACCTGGCTTATGCTTGATGTTGGAGGATGAAGCGAGATCATTCTGCCAGTAGGTCCCTGATTCCCTCACAATGGTGATACTGGATGAGTTGATCTGATCTGTGCGATGTTCTCTGTCTCCTTGACTAGACAGTCGCTTTTCAACTAATCTCTGGACCCATATATGACATAATTCATAACCTTTCTGACGGTTTGTTGTAGGTGCCCAGCTTCAGACAATACCCACACGTCATATGTTGAGGGCAAGTTTGGAGGGATGGTTCAGCCAGTGGGGCATCCAGTGGCCTGTCTGAGTCTTCAACTTCCATCAACTGAGGGTGTCGCTTCGCCATTTATAGGATCTTGTTTTTATGAGAAAATTGATTTGTGGTCTATTGTGATCACCAAAATTGTTTGTGATCTTTGTGATCACCAAGAGTTGTAAACCTTTCTTTGTTTTGGGCATCCCTCTTATCCCTCTTGTGTAGAGGTGATTTGTGGAGGTTGTGTTGGTATCCCTCTAAGTGTAGAGGTGATTGAGGTTGTTGTTTGGCTTTGTGCCTATCCCTCTAAGTGTAGAGGTGATCTTGTTAGAACTTGATTCTGATGATACATTTGTGAAGCCATTTCATTTGAGCTCTATCTTACAAGTTTATACAAGAGTTCTACATGCTCAAGACTTTTCAAGAATAATGGTTATGAATGTGTATTGTAATAGTTATTAGAATGTTAAAAGTCTTGAACACATACACATCATAAGCCCATGTAGTCGACTTATACATTTGATTAGTCGACTTATAACGGCCATAGTCGACTAACTTCTTATTATAGTCGACTTAGCCTTTGCCTAAGATGCATACCAACTTTCTGCTTTTGATCTGTATGCACTATTAGTCGACTTAGCAATATTTGTAGTCGACTAATATATGGCCTAGTCGACTTATACCGTCTTCTGGTCGACTATATTCAGTTTTTAGAAACATGTCTTTTGTATCAGCTACTCTCTAGTCAACTTGCCCTCTTTATTAGTCGACTAATATAGGCAAAAGTTGTTCTTCTAGTCGACTAACCCATAAACCCTAGTCGACTAATGGTAGTTTTCTAACTGTTAGACAGTTTCTGATTTTTGGTGTGTTATCTAACGTTTCAATATTCAAAATTATCCTGATAACTACCCTAACTGACCATAGATTTCAGTTATAAATAGGAATGTTGTCCTAGGCTAAAAACACCAATTCATATCAATAGTTTTCTTCCTAAAAACTCTGTTCAAAAATCTGTTTTTCAGAAAATTGTTTCTACTTTAAATTCTTCACTCAATTTTAATTCTTTAGTGAAGATTTCTGAGAGTCCACCTATAAGGAGTCATTGTTCACGATCAAATACAAATTCAAGGCTTATAGGATTGTTTGTAATCACTCAAAGAGAAAGATTGTACAAGAGCGTCTTCGGGTTGAAAAGAGGTTGTACAAGGTGTTGTGTCTTATTAGTTGTAAGAAGAGTTGTATACATTTGGCAAAGGGGATTTGTCAAGTGGTATACAAGGTGTTGATTTTTGGTGCACAAAATTAAATGTTAAAGGAAAATCTTAAGCAGATGGCTTAGGGATTGGATGTAGGTCAAGAGGACCGAATCAGGATAAATCACTTGTGTTTGCGTTTGATTTACTTTCTGTGATTTATTTCCTTTTATGCAAGTTTTTTTATTTAACGCTAATCATCCTTTGTTTTAGTATTTGTGTTGACTTATTTTAGATCCTACAATTGTATCATTTCGGGACCAACAATGGGTATCAGAGCCCGGCCCGGCATACTCTATCAGAGCCCTGCATACCCAGTCAACCACCTACAAGGATGGCAACAGAATTTCCTTAATCACAATTCAGAGAAGGACATTCTACACATCATCCACCACTATTTGATGGATCGAACTACAACTACTGGAAGTGTAAAATGAAGATTTACTTGCAATCGCTCAACTACGAACTATGGAATATAGTGGAAGCAGTCTACACCAAATCGACTACCGCGCTTGGAGTGATGATCAAAAGAAGAATGCGAACCTTGATGCCAAAGTGATGAATGCATTATTTTGTGCCTTAACTAAAGAAAAATTCAGTCGTATGTCAACAGCCACATCTGCAAATCAAATATGGCACACTCTACATGTAACACATGAAGGCGCAAAAGGTTAAAGAATCTAAAATTTCTATTCTTTTCTACAAGTTTGAACTATTCAAAATGAAGGAGAATGAAACCATCTCAGAAATGGTTATAAGGTTCACCGACATAACAAATTCCTTAACACCCTTAGAAAGGAATACACCCAAGTCGAAAAAGCTCGCAAGATCCTTCGTGCACTCATATCAGATTGGGAGAAGAAGACAACTGCAATCAAAGAAGTAAATGATCTCTCCACTATATCATTAGAAAACTTCATTGGTAATTTAATGGCGTATGAAGTACAGCTGGAAGACAGAAAGAATGATGAACAACAACCTTTCTCAAAGAAGAAAGAACTTGCCTTCCATGCATCCTCAGACACGGACAATTCAGATGACGATAGGAGATGGCAACGCTCTCAAGAAAATTTAGAAAGCTCTTGAAGTAAGGCAAGTTTAAATATTTTAATTGTAATAAAACAGGTGACATGAAGAAGGACTGTCCATTGCTCAAAAACAAGGTAAATTCAAGAGCAAAAGTTCAAAAAGAAGAAATACTATCATGCATCATGGGAAAATAGTGATTCCTCTTCCTTTGTCGAAGAAAAAGCCACTGAACATGCCAACATTTGTTTCGTGGCTCAAGAAGAAGATGAGGTACAATATACTGAACTCTTAGATGCATTTCATGAATTATACAACGATTTTAAGAATGAAAAGATAAAGAATAAAGTTTTATCAAAGGAAGATGAAAAACTTTTCATAGAAAATTCTAGTTATGTTTCTCAAATTTCTTCTATAAATTCTCAAAAAGGTAATTTTGAAAAAGTGATATCATTATTAAAAAGGATAGTGAGAATTTTATAAAAGAAAATGTTATGCTGAAAAAGTAAACTTTGTCTTTAAATGAAAGAATTACTGTTTTAAATAAAGACATCAAGTTTCAAATGAAGTATGAAGAGATTTGAAAAAATGTGACTAAATTTAATCAAGAAAAAGAAAAGTTAAATGATTTGTTATCATATCAAAAGATGTCACATAATTATTATGGTCTTGGATTCTTAAATCAAAGTGAAAAATCTATACATGTTTGTAAAAAGAATCATAATCCATATAATTCTTCTGTGAAAAGAAATAATGATATTATTTAAAAAAGAATTAAGAATAAGTTCATATAGATTTCTAAAAACTTAAGCATTATTGATAAAAATACTTATATTGTGTCATACATACATTCTATATGTAATTCATGCAATTATATGTATACTATGAGTTTGGATTCCTAAAGGTTAATGCTTTGATCTTATAAATGATTGGTACTATTTTAATGTCTATCTTTCAGGTACCATATAAAAAGTTTAATAAAAAATTATTTCAAACATTTATCATATGTATATATATATTATGATATATTTTTTGCAATGGGAGAACACATGTTTTCTATATTTGTTATAACATGTTCTACGCAGGGGGAGAACATATAACATATTCTCTGCAGGGGGAGTTTTCATGCACACAAAGTGTTATTATCAAAAAGGGGAGAATGTTGGAACTTGCTTCTGATGATACATTTGTGAAGCCATTTCACTGCAGCTCTATCTCACAGGTTTATACAAGAGTTCTACATGCTCAGGACTTCCCAAGAATAATGGTTATGGATGTGTATTGTAATATTTATTAGAATGTTAAAAGCTTTAACACATACACACACACATCATAAGCCTTGTAGTCGACTTATACATTTGATTAGTCGACTTATAACAGCTATAGTCGGCTAACTTCTTATTATAGTCGACTTGGCCTTTGCCTAAGATGCATACCGACTTTCTATTTTTTTGATTTGTATGCATTATTAGTCGACTTAGCAATATTTGTAGTCGACTTATATATGGCCTAGTCGACTTATACTTTCTGCTGGTCGACTATATTCAGTTTTCAGATCATGTCTTTTGTATCAGCCATTCTCTAGTCGACTTGTCCCCTTTGTTCGTCTAATAATATAGGCAAAAGTTGTTCTTCTAGTCGACTAACCCATAGACCTTAGTCAACTAATGGCAGTTTCTGACTGTTAGACAGTTTCTGATTTTTAGTGTTTTACCCAACGTTTCAATATTCAAATTTGTCCTGATAACTACCCTAACTGATCATAGATTTTAGTTATAAATAGGGATGTTGTCCTAGGCTAAAAACACTGATTCATATCAATAGTTTTCTGCCCAAAAACTCCGTTCAAAAATATGTTTTTCAGAAATTGTTTCCACTTTCAAATTTTCACTCAAATTCTAATCCTTTAGTGAAGATTTCTGAGAGTCCACCTATAAGGAGTCCTTGTTCACGATCACATACAGATTCAAGTCTTATAAGATTGTTTGTAATTAGTTAAAAAGAAAGATTGTACAAGAGCGTCTCCGGGTTGAAGAGAGGCTGTATAAGGTGTTGTGTCTTCTTGGTTGTAAAAAGAGCTGTATACATTTGACAAAGGGGATTTGTCAAGTGGTATACAAGGTGTTGATTTTGAGTGTACAAAATCAAAGGTTAAAGAAAAATCTCAAACGGGTGGTTTGGGGACTGGATGTAGGTCAAGAGAACTGAACCAGGAAAATCACTTGTGTGCGTTTGATTTACTTTCTGTGATTTATTTCCTTTTTATGCAAGTTCTTTTATTTCACGCTAATCATCATTTATTTTAGTATTTGTGTTGACTTATTTTAGATCCTACAATTGGTATCATTTCGGGACCAACAGATCTTTGTTTGGCTTAGTGCCTTATCCCTCTGGTGAGAGGTAATTGTCGTTGTGTCTTGCCTCCTGTATAGAGGTTGTGTTTGTTGGAGAGAGGAGTTGTGTACTCTTAATTATATTTACCCAAATCCTCAGTAGAGGTTCCCTGTGTGGGAAGTCCTGTGTGGACGATTAGCGGAAATCCTTCCGTGTGAAGGCGGGGACGTAGAGCAGTGGCTCAAACCTTGAAAGATATCCTTGTATTTACGATTGATCCACTATCTCTCAACTCTCTCTCTCTCTCTTATATCTTGCATTTCATCTTATTGTTCATATCTTATATATGCTTGGTATTGTTTGTCTGCCTTACTAGTATTGAATCAAGAGAGCTTCATATAGCACCTCAACTCTTATTTAGAGAAATATAGAGGAGTTAGTTCAGAGCGCTTCACCGAGAATTCGGCTACACTCTTTGGTTACACTAAGTATGTTGCATTTAGTTTTTAATTCCACATCACTTGTCATTAGATTAGCCATATATCTATTCACCCCCCTCTAGATGTATTTTCACATTTGAACTCACACATTTTTGTGCATTATTTATGCTCGAACAAATTTTTGGTATCAATGGGCGCTAATTACAGTGAATGATTCTCAACCAAAATAGTCACTGAACGAGAATGATCAAATTAGCCGACCAATTAGCGCAACCGTTACTTTTTCTATAACACACTAAATTTTTCAAACTTTGCAATGCCATCAAGTTTTCATTAGATTATTGATCCTCGTTCATTGTGCAATAACCAGATAAAGCAGACAACGAATTAATTTTCATCAAATAAGAAATATTAGAAGGGGAAAAAGAAAAAGTAATCATACATAGCAACCAGACGATCACAATAACCTGCATATGTAAATAAAATAACCTCTAATCTACTAAAACAAATAAGTTATCGTAAGAGACTTGGCAATTATTTAAACAAGCCATCATAGATTTTTATTCTTCTTTTTTTTTTTTTTTGCGTGAAATATAAGCTGTAAGTGAGATTTGAACTTTATATCTCTTGTTCACTATGAAGTGATTTCACCATCTTAGGTTTAACCTGGACAAAGTTTTCAAAAATTGAACCACCCTTCCAACGAATACGACTTGATTTGCTGCAACAAGTGGATAAAAAGGTGGAGAAGGATTTATTTTTTTTCTTCATTCAATTTAACTTGCATCTACGCAACACTCTTGATCTGATTGAGATCCAGTCTAATAGTAAACCTCTCCTCATCCTCCAAACACGTGTATAGCTATATTGGGTATAACTTGAATCGATGAATTTGCTACGAAAATTTCTTGTGGGCTAAAGTTAATTAGTTGGTCGTTTTGTCATATATTTTTTGTTTAAAATATAAACCGTAGTCTAATACAAGCGGGATTTGAACTTCAGACATCTTGTTATTGCCAAAGTGATTTTCAAACACACTTTCTAACTAATCAAACATCGTCAACAAATTAGAATTGGCTGGAAGGACATTATGATCTCTGCACGAAAGGAGTAAGATCACGTGTCGATCTCTCCATCAGATGAATACATTCACCTGCCGTCTGTCAGATGTAATGCATTTCTCCTTACGTAGACAAATTCCAAAAAAACTCTTTTTAATAACATCGAATTGCGCTTCCACCATCCGTACAGCGTTCTCCAGCTAAACAACAACGTTTTCCAGCTAAACAGGCACCGAGAGCCAATAAAATTTAATTTTATTTTTATCATTTTATAACTCCATTGAGACTCAACATTCCCCATTTTTTATCTAAAAAATAGTCAATTAATCATCACCAAGCTGTCCTCCCAACCCAAAAATATTCATCTCCCATACCCAGCTAGAACCGGTGACCCTTTTTTTTCTTTCTATTTTTTAGATAACACCAATAAAAAACTAATATCAATTAACAAAATATCAAAAGAAGGAAAATAATAATAATAATAATAATAATAATAAAAAAGCCCTCCTCTAATTTCACACAACCATGTGTCCATTTCAACAGTGAGAGGAGAGGGAAAGAGAGAAGACCAGAGAGAGGAGGAGAAAGAGAGAGAGAGCTAAATCGAGCGAGCGTCGCCGTTCTCTCTCCACCAACACCCGCACAAAATCCCTTCCCTTTAACGGCGCCCGGTAGTAGCTTCCCACGATCCAATATCAAATCCCCCAACCCCTCTCAAAACCCTGATCACCCCCCCACCCCCCAAAACCCTAACCTCCCGCCTCACCCTCCTCCATCAACCTTAGGGTTAGGGTTTATCTTCAAGCACCGCTCGTCGATTTCTTGATTCTTCGTTCGGATTTCTCTATCGAGGGTTACGATTGGATTGGTCAACCCTGGCGGGTTCACGGGTCGGGTGATGGCGGATCCCCCCCGCTTCCGCCCCATTCCGAATAGAAGCATTGAGGCGTCGCCGGTTCTGGCTCCGGGGTTTGAGAGAGAAGGAGAAGAGGTGGAGCTTTTGGTCATTGAAGCGAGGGAAGCATGCTGAGCGTGCTTAGGGTTCACTTGCCGTCCGAGATCCCTATCGTTGGCTGCGAGATCACGCCGTACGTCCTGCTGAAGCGCCCAGATAACTCGATCTCCAACGAGGATGTCCCCGAGTCTTCTCCTGTCGGGGGTTACTGCATGAGGTACAAGTGGTGAGTGTTTCCTGACTCCAATCTCTTCATCTAGAATCTATAAAGATTTGTTTTTTGGTTCGTTTTTCTTTTTGCTATATATTGTTATTAGTCTGTATCCTCTTAGGTTTAATTTGAATTCTTCGCGCGTTAGTGCTTGGTTTACATAAAGGGAAAGATGTGGGTTTCCGATTGATGTAGAAAAGAGTTGCTTTTGTTGGGAAATTGATCTTCTTTACATACTTTCACACATTAATGTAAGTTAAGCACATTGCCGACGGAGAGATACAATTTCTTTTTCTCTAATTATTTGAATTTTATTGCTTTTGCTGATAGGAATCCAGTCCATAATAGATAATAGTTTTTTTTCCCTTCTTCAGCCTGTATTGTGTATCGGATCAAATCTAAATCTTTATAGAAAATATTAACAAAATTTTGTTTTTCCTTGTTACAGTCATTTTCTAAGCTTAATTTTATTTTTGGGCTAGAAGAATTTTAATATTTCAAAATATTGGTTGAACTTTTTCACTCACGTAACCACTCATTGATCTTTAGACCTTTTGCTTGATGGAAGTTTAATCGACTTGTTTTAACATGAGATTTAAATTGAATAAGTATTTAAGATTTCAGATGTCATAAAGTGTAGACGGTTGGGGTGTATTTTGTCCCTTGTGAAGAGGTTAAATAATGAATTACGATTTATGGTATGTGAATCAACAGTTATTGCAATTTTGATACATTTAATTGCTGTAAAAGTAAGACATCCGGTTTTTCCCCTTTCCTTTTTCTCTTTTCGTCTTTTTTTACGGAAAGTTGTTGTATTTTAGGAAACCTTTGGCAAATGGTTTGAATAAATCATCACAAAAAAATTGTCTTAACAAGATACTTAATCTCATCTCTCGAGTAATCCTAAATTCCAGTTGAGAATATAGCTGTGATGAATGTGGAATGGTTGAAAATAAGGTTGGTTCTTTAACTACTGTAGATGTGATCAGACATGCATTACCGTCATAAGAGTCCAAAATAAGGTGGATTCTTTTAGGCTCCGACTTTTGTTGCTACCTGAGGCAAACTCAATCACGTCATGCATGATCCTGGCGCTCTAAATATTAAACTACTGGTGTATTTCAGGATATTTAATAAATAGCTTGGATAATAAGCTGCGGAGGATCACTTACAGGAGCAGCAATATGGAAACTAGCTCAATGCATTCTATTTGGAAATGCCTCAATTCACGCTCGTAAACTTGTACGATTTGTACCACATTTGAATTAGTGAGACATGGGTTTGTGGCACGTAAACCTATGCATATATTCAATTATTTATTTGCTCACTCGAAGATAAGCACACCTGAAACATTTATCAATAGCGCAGACTTGTGTCCCGTATCAAATTTGAGTGCAGGGCACTATACCAATATCTTATTATTATATATATTTTAAGCGGGATACTGTCAGCTGGTTTCATTTTGTATCCACGTGGAAAATCCCCACAAACAACTTACATGCAAGGTGTGAAAAAGTGTACTTCCAGGCAAGCTGTTAAAGGGAGGGTGTAACTCAGTTTCTATCTGCCTCATCAATGCTGAAGAGGAGAGGGAGGCTGAGAGATATGGAACAATGTCTCAAACTCTCTGTCAATACTTTAATAAGTATCAAATAGGGAACAACATGATTTTAAAGAAGATCAAACTCAACGATGACAAGCTTCACTTTAGAACAAAGTGGTTAAGGCTCAGTTGGATGTAAAAAAAGCACTCATCATGATTCTATTTCTTTTCTACTCTCTAGATTTTCCTCTCTGTAGCACAATGCAGTCACTGGAGGTATGACCATGTTTTGCAGTCATTGGCGATGGCAATGACCAACCGTGAATGAAAGCCACACAATATAAAACATTGCGAAGGATAAGTTTTGTTCTTAATTCTCTTTCGTTTCCCCCCATGATATTCCTCGTATATTCCTCTTGGCTCTAATAGAGGCTGGACCACCTGATTTGACTGCTTAGGACTTGGTGAGGCGGTCGTTTATTGAACATTGTTCATATGAATAATCCCCCCGTAATAGGTCATTTGAAACGCTGTCTTAAATTTAAATTCCCCTCGTAGCTGCAATTGTAGGGTTATAGTAGGGATAAAGTGGTAATTTTATAATGCTGTTTAACTGAACAAGGGATTAAAGTGAAAAATGATAACGTTCTGGTAGCACTGTGCAGTTAATCTTTCATAGGTTGATGGTTTGTTGTGTATGGTGGAATACAGTAAAACTGCAATTTTGACAATTGGTGAAGATTTTGCATGCAAAGGAATGACAACTGTACAGATATGTCAAAGCTAATTAAAATTTGTTTACCTTGAATAACATAGCTTTGTGCAGTTAATAGTGTTTAATTTTTCTTAGAATTGTGCATATCATTGTAGTTATCTAGTTTTAGTACTCGAATAGGGACCTTTGGACTGTAGATGATGCTCGTCATCTTAAGGTCTTAGGTCATATTTCTTTGTAGGAGTCTCATATCTGCTTATATTCATATTAGAAGGCTAACTTTTGCATATGAAAAAGGTGATGTATTATATTTTTTTTTGCATGCTGGTTTACATAGTATGCTATGTCATATATGCTATGAAATAACTTCTGTATTTTGGTATGGTGGAAGTGTATATGCTAACTTAATTTTTCATCCTAATTATAAAATCTGTAGTAGTTACAAACATTGTATGTCATATAGCTAGCTTGTCGAGGCATGAAGATATAACAATTCTCATTTGTATTTTTGTGAATGATTAGTTATTGAGGCATACTATTTATTTAAAAATTCTCCATTTTATTTTCTTAAAGGATAACTTGATTTATGCCTTTTATACAATTAAATTGTCTGCAAGAATGCAGGTTAACAGTTTTTAGCCCAAAAAATGAAGCTCATTGAGCAAATCCTGGTTAAGATATGGCTATGATTTTTTTTTATACTGGAATGTAAATGTTAGGTATGCTGGCAAAGGAAGTATGGTGAATGGTGCCAAAATAAAATTCCTGGGAGGGCTAACATTTGGCCCACGGGTCCTGTTCTATAAGTTGATCTGAAATGAGCTGTGGGCCGGACTTGGCCTTGTATTTGAACATTAAAGTTACGCTTGATAGTTGCTTTGGTTTGTCATGGTCAAATTCCTATATATGTGTCATGGTCAAAGTAGCTGTGGGCCTATTTCATGCACAAGCCCTGCTCAAGCTTGGTTGATGTAGCCTTTGTCCGCTTAATCCTGAACATACACGCTTGTCTTGGCAAGTGATATCAAAGCCGTTATTGTTGAAGTGGACAGTGCATACGATGATGGTAACACTTGTCCCTGTTGGGAGACCTGGTTCTATGTAAATATTTTATTGTCACACAGGTATCCATGGTATTAGATTTCTGGTTAAATCTAAGATACGAATTACAACTTTGTTGCCTATTTTATGTACAACGGCAGACTGTTAGTTCACAAGCACATATCTTCTACATTCTACCTACATGTTATTAATCATAGACTGTTAACAGTGCTGTACAAGTTAGACTGTAATATCTTATGATTTGTATTACCTATAAATGTTCCATTTTGAACATCCTCACATTTCACATATATATTTCATTGCTAATCTGTCTGCAGGTACCGTGTACAAAATGACCGGAAAGTTGCTGTCTGCAGTGTGCATCCAACTGAACAAGCAACATTGCAATGTCTAGGCTGTCTCAAGACAAAAGTACCTGTTACCAAGAGTTATCATTGCTCACCTAGGTGTTTCTCTGATGCTTGGCAGCATCATCGTGTTTTACATGAAAGAGCACTTAGCGCTTTAAATGAAAACGGTAATGAAGAGGAAGAGCTATATGGACGCTTTGGTAGTACTGGATCTGGAATTGTCAATGCAGGCCTTTCTAGTTCAACATCAGGTGTAGGACAGAACCCAAGTCTGAATAATGGTTCCACACCTTTATATCCTGCTAGCATTTCAGAGAGGAGTGGAGGTGAGACTTGGTTTGAAGTTGGACGGTCCAGGACGTACACTCCAACTGCTGATGACATTGGTCATGTTCTGAAGTTTGAATGTGTACCTATAGATGCAGAAACAAGAATTCCTGTTGGAGCTCCAAGTACTGTTTTGACCTCACGTGTTATTCCAGCTCCCTCTCCAACTCCTCGTCGCATGATTCCTGTGAATGGGCTTGATGTTCATGGACATTTAGAACTAGATGGTCGAACTGCATCATCTGGAACGTTCACTGTACTCTCATACAATATTCTTTCGGACACATATGCAACCAATGAAACCCACAGTTATTGCCCATCTTGGGCCCTCTCATGGACATACCGGAGGCAAAATCTGTTGAGAGAAATTATCGGTTATCATGCCGATATTCTTTGTCTTCAAGAGGTATGCTGCAATCTTTGTTGGTTTTTCTTCTCTAATTTAAGATTGAATACTTACACATGCACACACTGTGGTATGTGTATCAATGTAGAAGCACACCGAAAAATTTAAATTTGTTTAATTAGAATTACATGAATCTCTATTCTTGAATTTTGCTTGGAATCCAAGAAATCTAAGGAATTTTTTGCTTTAGCTAAACAGCTTGGTCTTGATTCTGTTATTTAGCTTAGCGAGCCTCAAAAAGGATTATTAAATTTCCATTTCCCCACCTTTAGTCATATCATCACGTCCTAAGAACTCTAAAGTGCTTTGCTTAATTCACTCCAATTTCAATATTAAACTTGCATGGTTCGTTCCTTTTAGCATCAACAATTTTGAATTAGTTCTTTTTTTGTGCGATAAAGATCTTTTTCCTTTTCTGGATTCTTTAATAACATCCTTTGCTACTAAATTAATAAAGTTATCTGTAGACACTCGCCCTCAAACTGTACATATCATCAATAACATCTTAAGCGAACTGTATTCTCTTCTATTTATAGAAAAAAAGACCTTGTGAACATAGCTTTCAACTGGGACTAAATGGACAACCTTCAATTTCTTTGCAGGTTCAAAGTGATCACTTTGAGGAGTTTTTTGCTCCAGAACTTGATAAGCATGGATATCAAGCACTTTACAAGAAGAAAACATCAGAGGTTAGAATATATGTTTTCTTTTTCCCAGTGCTATTCCGATACTTTCCGCTTTAGGACATACTTTAGTCAAGCTCTGTGGCTGTTCAGGTTTATAATGGAAATCCAAATGCAGTTGATGGTTGTGCAACATTTTTCCGCCGGGACAAGTTTTCACATGTCAAAAAATATGAGGTAGATATTTTTCCTGTAACAGATCATCGTTTTTGGTAGGATATCAACTTACTGATTGTTCATTTCAGGTTGAGTTCAATAAGGCTGCACAGTCTTTGACTGATGCCGTGATTGCAGCCGGTCAGAAGAAAGTTGCTCTAAGTAGATTGATTAAGGTTTCTGGATAATGCTTTGGTTTATGATTTATGTATAGCTGCAGGTATTATTGTCGTTTAAAATATTACTAATACACATATTTCTTGTATAGGATAATATTGCCCTTATTGTGGTCCTTGAAGCAAAATTCAATAACCATGGGACTGATACTCCTGGGAAAAGACAGCTACTGTGTGTGGTGAGTTCATGTACCCTCCCCCTATCATGCTAACATTTTGTGCTTTAAAAGTTGTCACAATGATAACCATAGAAAATTTTGGCAGACATGACAATGAAATATAGTTCCATTTGGGTAATAGTTCCGTAGAATCAAAGTAATGTTCTTATATGTTTTCCACCTGTTATCTATTTTGTTTTTTTATGTGAACTCAGGTTCTTTCCCCCCATGGTTTCAAAGTCGCGTTCTCGGCGGGCACCGTTCCACATCGGTTGCGGCGTCGCGGCCTTGACTCGGGCGAGACGCGAAACACTACATAAAAGGCTAAAAAAAATGCCGAAAAAATCACGACAAATTTAAAAACAATGGAGGCATCAAAATTGACGTATAATATGTCCAAAACATATAACCTAACACACTAAACATGAAGATAATGCATAATACATGTGTCGCAATATTAAAATATCAAAATAAATACATAATTTAGTAAATTATATGAAATTAATTAAATTTAAATTAACTTCTCTTTTGACAAAAATAAAGATTAGATTTACCTTTCTGGTAAAAATGTAAATCACATGAAATTAATAATCTGAAATCTTGGCTTGACTCGGCCCCGACTCGGGTGACTCGGCCGAGTCAGCCCGAGTCAAGTAAAACAATGCAAAAGGTTGACTCGTTGACCGGTCTCATAATGGAAAAAACCGTTCCGGTTACGACTCGGTCGAGTCGGAACCGGAACGGCCGAGTTTTTGAACCATGTTTCCCTTGCTTCTGGTCTAAAATCTACTAATTAACCAAAGGGAGGGGGAAAACAGAGAAAATAAAGCTTTTATCGTGTATATCCTGATATCAAGTCAACATTGGACATTGTTTATTTGAACGGAGCAAACATTTTCTTGTGTTAGCTTTATACATGACAGACTGAAGCATTATATAGATCAATTAATGCTATATCTAGTTTTTCTCCTTTGCTTTTGTGCATCTACGATGGTGAAGTGTCTTTAACTTTCTGAAATAATGCCAATGAACTTCTACTAGGACTATGGTTGCTATTTGTTTTCGTTTATGTTTCCAAAATGAGATTTGATGTACTAAAGTACATTGTGTATTCTTCAATTCTTCAGCGAATGATTTGTTTAGAATCCTGGAGAGTCAGTTGCATTTCTGGTAACATATGCTTATTTTCTTTCAAATTGATCAATACTGTTTGGAGACTGTTCATCAGCACGATCTATCTTGGTCATTTTGAGATTCGTAACATTTCTGTTTTTGTCACCACTGTAGGCAAATACACATGTGAATGTTCATCAGGATCACAAGGACGTGAAGCTCTGGCAGGTCTGCATTACATTATTTCTAATTTTATTGTCATTGCATTACATTATTTCCTTGTCTCTTTTCATCTTCTATACGTAATTGTTGCAGGTGCACACTCTTTTGAAAGGGTTGGAGAAAATTGCTGTTAGTGCAGATATACCAATGTTGGTCTGTGGGGATTTTAATTCTGTTCCAGGAAGGTATGTTCTTTGTTTCTGATGGCACCAGTTGTTCAGACATAAAAATGTATATATGTATATGTATGTTACATCTATTATTGCCTAAATGTTGAGATGTTCTGGAATGCAGTGCTCCTCATACACTTCTTGTGACGGGTAAGGTTGAGCAAATTCATCCCGACTTGGCAGTAGACCCTCTTAATATTTTTACGCCCTGCAACAAAGTTGATCCACCAGCTTCCCCTGGTAATTACTCATTTCAATTGCCTGACCTATTCCGTTTTCCCAAATTTCTGATAATACACATTCTACAGGTCAGTGCTTACTCATCTTTTGCAAGAATGGTTGGGGTCGGCCTTGGGTTAGAGCAACAAAGAAGAAAATTGGACCCTGCAACGAATGAACCTTTGTTCACAAATTGTACTAGGGATTTCATTGGGACCCTTGACTACATATTTTACACAGGTATGCTATTTTCCTCGCCCTTCCATTAGATCTGTGCTTTGATATTCTTTTGCGAGTTAGGTTCACTGTGGTTATATTTAACCTAAATTTGTTTCACATAATGTATTTTCAGCGGACTCGTTGACAGTGGAATCACTGTTGGAACTCTTGGATGAGGAAAGCTTACGCAAAGACACAGCACTTCCTTCTCCAGAGTGGTCTTCTGATCATATAGCACTTTTAGCAGAATTTCGATGCACACCTAGAATCAGACGTTGATATTAGAGGTAAATGATGATCCTAAATCAATGTTTCCAAGGCTACAGAGAACTCTTCCTTCCTTTAGCTTGCCTGCATGCTACATCTGAAATTTACTCAATATTGATTTTTTGATAGAGTATTTGCAATTCTCCTGTGACTTTGTGTTAACATGTTTGTCTGGTCTTGATGTGAAAATTATATTTATGGCATGCTGTAGTGGAAGTATCTCTATGCATTTGAAAATGAAACTAAGATGAGATAGGGACGACCGATATCCTATAGATGATTTCTTTTAGGAGAATCGTTGTCTGATATGATATCTATTCCAAGAGAAAATGCACACATGCTTTCCACTAAGAAATAAGCTTGAGATGTGCAGAACCTAATATTTTAAAAATGGTTTTATTTTGGCTCAGAATTTTCTGACTTTTAATTTACAATATTTTTTGCTGAGGAAATTAATTGAACAAAAAATAATTTTGTGAGGCACGAGGGAAGGCATTTCGTTATTGAGAGAGATAAGTACACGGTGAAAAAAGATAAATTAAAGCGGTCTGTAAAACTTATGTTTGCGTGCTATTTCATTTATATATTTAGAGGAGACTATATAGAAAGAGGAGAACTGCATTCATGGGTGAATGATTTTACTTATTCAAATGAGTAATTCTTGGAGGTACTGACATTCTTGTGAAAGTTGAGGAAAAGTGTCTAAATGCCTGCTGACTGTGTTGCTGTGGCTTGAACGTTGTGGTGATTTTTATTTCTTTGGTGTTGATTGAAGGTCAGGTTGGGAGGGTGGTTGCATGTCTTTTGTGTTCTCTGGTTAGAATATTATGGTTTGAAGAGAGTTAACATTTGGGTCCATCTTTCAGATTCTGTTGTTTATTTATTTTATTGTGTGGTTAACAGGGTTATGGGAAGAGGTGGAACTGGGATTGTTGGATTGAGATATTTTTTGATGGATATCTGTAGCTGATCATTAAATATCTGGAGGGGCTCTGTGCATATTGATAGTGCTGCAGAATTGAGTTCCCATGCAAATTTAGCCATTTTAATATCTAGGAATTGGTTTGACGAGAAAACATTGTTTTCAAATTTGTATAGTGCTTGTTATATTAAGAGCTACAATATCAAGATTGCATCTATCCAAAATCTCCATTTCAGACTGTTGAGTAATTAAGAAACATGTTCAAAAAGAAAGTATACAAGATGAGAATTTTGTAGATGGATGGGTGGCAATATGCTAAGAGATGGGCAAGAAATGATTGCATTCCTGTAAGGATAAGATGAGGGATAACCGAGTTGGCATGTGCATGCTATGGAGGTTCACAAGTGTGCTGTTTAGGAGTGATAGGACTACACTTGGGGGCTGTTTGGTCTCAAGGAAGTGGGCAGAAGTGAGGAAGTATCATTTCCCACTTCCATTGTCCATCCAAACACTGGAAAAGGAAAAATGGAAAAACCCTTTTTTCTTTTCTTTTCCTTTTTACACAACTATTTCCTCAGTTTCAGGGTGCTATAGTTAATTTTATGGTCATGTAAATCTCATTTGTAATAAGTTTAGCTCAAAACAGTTAATTTTGTGGTCATGTAAATCTTACTTGCATTCTAATTACAGTCTAATTTTTTTCATAATTAATTTTTATTTTAATATTATTTTACGGTCAAGTTTGTGGTCAACCTTGCCGCTTCCACTTCCGTTACTAACTAAACACCGGAAAACATAATATATTTTTCCACTTTCACTTCCTGACTACCAACCACACATGAAAAGATACACATAAATCTTTATTTTCCAAAAGGAAAAAACTTACTTTCCACTTCCTCACTTTCGCCCACTTCCTCTAATCCAAACAGCCCCTTAATGGAGCAATGGGAACTAGAGGTGCATCTTATTGACAAGAACTAAACAAAGATGGATGGAGGCAGTTAAAAAGGATGTGATAGTTATTTTATTAAGGAGACGGCTCTTTAGGTCTTATAGAGCTCAAATGAAGAAAATGATTCATGTAGCAGACCCAATGTCTGGATTGTTGTTTTTTTTAATAATGATCTTTCAAAATAAATCGCGGGCTAACCGCTTCTGCATTGCAGACTCCTTTCTGGGCTTGTACCACTTGTATATGGATTAATATTTGTATATGGATTAATGTAACTGTTTCAAAAGTTTGGGATAAATACTTTATTATATTTTTGTTTGTTAATTGAATGCTTTCATTCTTTTTCCTTTTGTTTTTCTAATTATGTTTTATGGGATGTAGCTTCTGTTGTATCTAAACAGTCTCTTGCTGCTGCGGCCTTCTGTATGTTTTTTTGTTAGCTGTGCAAGTCAGCCTTAGGGCATATGTGGTTTCCATGATTGCTAGCATTTCAATCTCTGCAAACCTTTCCATTCATGTCTTTTCTTCTTTTTCTACCTTTTTTGATCTTTTTTCTCTTTGAACTTGTAAAGAATAGTTAATTTGGCATAAAAACGTTTCTTTGATATTTGATGTAGCTGGTTTAACTTAGTTTCTTAAGAACACCTATATTTATGAAAATGATGTCATGATGTGAGTATTCTCGTTTTGCATTTGTTTATTTAACCTACAAAGAAGTGAAATTGACCCCCGAGCTGTCAGTTTCGACTTAGTTTTTGAGACTCCTTTGACAATTTCCTACAGCCAGGCAAATCTTCCCTTTTTATCACAAATTTGAGGTACATGAGCACTACCTTCATCCAATTTCATCAGCTCATTGAACTCTTTTGAATGCTTAGCTGTGGTGCAAATAGGCATGCTAGACTTGGAAGCATCCCATATCCTTGAGTGAGAATCAATACCCAATAGTTAAGACCTATTGAGTCTGGTATGGTAACAATATTGACCCGACTTATCATATTGACTCAAACATGACAGGAAATAAGCAGCAAATTCAGGTTTGATGTATTCTGGTTAACTTGAATATTTATCTAATTATTTTGGTTTGGTGGCCTTCAACCCATTGGAACCATGGTTCAAAGTCACGGTCTTGGCCGCTGACTCGACGGGCACTGAGGCGGATCGGATCGTTGCGACGACTCGGATCGCTCTTGGGCGATACACGCAAAACATTACATAGAAAGTTCAAAGAATTCTAAAAAATCACGATAAATCGTAAAACATATATCCATTAAAATTTATATATCACATGTGCAAAACAAATTTGTTTTGAGGGAGTAATTAGGGAAATATGATTATTTGAGGGTAAATTTAGAAATAAGAAAAATTTAAGGGATAATATGAAAAAAAAGAAAAAAAGGATAAAGGGGAGAGAGGAGGGGGGAAAGAGAGAGAGAGAGACCAGGTGCCCTCTCAACCGAACCCGACCCCCTCTCTCCCCCTCCCTCACTCGATCTCTCCCTCTCAATCAGCCTCTACTTCTCAATCACTCTCCTCTACCTCAGCCTCTCCCCCCTCTCTCCCCTCTCCCTTATCTCTGTCTCTCCCCCTCTTTGCCCCCTCTATCTCGATCTCTCTTAGTCGAGAGAGATCGAGATAGAGAGGGAAGGGGGAGAGACAAAGGAGAGAGGGCGCCGACAATGGAGGCGGGCGGCGATGACGGGTGGGGGACGAGCCTTAAATCAGGTATGTTTGCGTTTTTTTAATCCGACTCGGCCGAGTCACTCCGAGTCGGACCATTACTCGGCCGAGTTTGACTCTGAGTCTTGACCGAGTCGGTCGATTCTGACCTGGCACTCTCGAACTGGGTCTTGGATTTGTCTCGGCATCCTCCGAGCCGACTACAACTCGGGCCGAGTTGTATCCGACTCAGTTGAGTCTTCGAACACTGATTGGAACCAGGATGACCCATCTAGTATTGTATGGGTTAATAGAAATTACGACCCAACCTAAAAACCGGGATAAAGGTTCCTTGTTATGCTGAAATATGATCAAAGGCTTAAAACATTATGGTTGTCCGTTTTGATTAATCACTATAAAGTTTACTCTTAAAACATTTCGATTCACAATGGCATGAATGTATCTTATTGATTGAGTTTCTACTGCACATAGAAAATGCAGAATTCAGAACTTTATAATAGAAATGTGCAAGTACTTAATACTATCGCGATAGCAAGTGTCTATGCGGGTCGTGATCCACAAGGAGGGACTGACGATGTAAGCTTTTTTGTAAGTTCTCTTTTAAGTTACAAAGAATGGTTAAAGTTCTTCTTTTGTTTTTTAAAGAAAAGAAAAATAAGTTATGTTAGATTGTGAAGATGATAGATAGAAGGAGATGGTGATTTTGTACAAAAAAAGTTAAAAATAGCAGAGATTTGGTGATGGAGGTGATCTAAACTAAAGATTAAAGGAAAAGACAGAAAATTAAAAGAAATAGTTACCTTCCTTTGGCCAAATACTTACCTTGAATCTTTGGCGACGATGTTACCTTGAAGTGGAGGCAATCAGCGCATAGCTCATAAGAGTTGATTCTCGTCTATTCTACTTTACATCATCAAGACGATACAAATATGAAATGATACAGATTGAGACTAAATCCATCATTATGAGCTATCAGTGGCACTCGCAAAAGTAAGGCTCTTTCGATGCTATAAGACTCACGTGGATTGCACTTGGTACCAAAAGAAGAGAAGTAGAAAAGAACACAAAACAAAAAAGAATATAAAAAAATGTAACTTTAGATTCATGTAGTAACAATAAAAGAAGAGAAGAACAACTTACACTGGTGTCACTCTCAGCACAAACTTCACTCTTATTCTCCTATGAAAATCTGATCTCCTCTGAATTACATAAATGATAACTGAAAATTACATTAAAGAAAAATAAAAACCTATACTAAAAAGAATGAAAAACTGGTCTAAGAATCTATCTCTGCTTGATCGTTCCATTTGCCTTTGAGATTGCAGGTATTTATAGGAGAATGTAAATGGTAGAGGAGTACGAAGATAGAGGAGCTGGCTATTTCTGAATTTGAATCCTCCCCTTATTTCCAAACTTGATTTGATGTGGATATTCAATTCTGATCTGCAGCTTGTTGGCATGTTGATTCCTGAATATAACTTATTAATGATAGAATTAGAAAAAAATGATCAACGTAAGAGTTGTAATCCTTTAAGTCTTCTTTCTGGATCATCTTGAATCATCAGATTTGAGTTTCGGTAGCGAAAGTTATGATTCAATATTAAAATGTATCCAGTCTGAATCTGAGTCAAAATTGCTTCATCTCATCCGTTTATCTTCTTTCTATCTATTTATCCTTTTAGATTTTGAATTTAGACTATGTATTTGACGTTATCCTGGGTTGATCTTTAGCTAACCAAAATGAATTTATAGAAATCTAAATTTTATTGGTTTTCATTTGGTGTTATCTTTCTGATTTGCTCTGATTTTCAACTGAACATTTGTCCCAATCCTTGATTTTGTTCTGAATGTGGCGGTATCCTCATAGATCTTTAATTAACCGAATTGATTCACCAAAATCTGATTTTAACTGACTGGATCAGGGATCATCCTCAAGTAACCAAATA